>JANUFV010106022.1:0-10238 GCA_024757865.1 Epizoanthus scotinus | reverse complement strand
ATAATTTACTGGAAGAAGCGATGGAAAGCGGGCTTAAAAGTATCGATTGAATTTATATTGCGTACTTCTAGAGGTAGAGGTATATGATAGATAAGATAGATATAGATAGATCGTTTTATTATAAAATACATGGCAGCCAGAGGCTGCGTTTTTGCCGGTGATCGCGGCAAAGTTTGATGTTGAATACATTTATGGGGCCCCGCTATGTTGACAACCTAAACACGAGCAAGGCTCATTACATACAACTTGTAATATGCACTATATCACAGTAGGCTTCATCAAGGGCAAACATTTGACTATATAATATAGGCAGGCAGACTTCAGTAATGTTGTCTTCACGGATTTCAGTCTCAGTGATATGCTGTTGTCTGATCCACGGATTCTTTACAGTAAAACCCCAAGTATATATAATCAATACTTGTCCTGTTAATTATCCAAAATTATGTTTATTACCTAAACTGTTCAAACGGAACATTATCAAACAAGCGTTTGCGAACATTTTTCATTCATAAGTGCATAATTTAAAAAACGAAGTAACGTTATTTCAACAAAATATGTTTCTACTAATGTAGATAGTCTAGATAGTGAAATCACTGATTTGAGGACGTCGTTGTTTGATGTCGGGTACAGTCAATGATCGACAACAGCCAGGCACAGAAAGCGCAAAACAAAGAGAAAACGAAATTATAAATTGTGTGACGAGTCTTGTAGAGAACAGAAAATAAGCATTCGGCAACTACTCATTTTAAAGGCATGGGTCAAGCACAATTTTTTTTAATTGTCTTTTATTTTATAATTTTTTAATTCTAATTTGTAATTATTTTAATTATTTTAATTATTTTTTATAAACTTCGATATTTTAATTTCAACAGCATTTTCGTAGTATCATTAACTTTTTTGAAAAGTTTTGGAAAATTTGGCTCTCTGAGACGCCATTCCTTGCCTTTTGACAGGTACTCTCAGTTGAACTAGCACACCAGCTAGGTTTCTAAGCTGTAGCCACTGACGTTACTCCAAAGTGACAACCACTAGCTCCAGAAATTAGCTGTCGGCCTTTCCCAGGCGGCCCGCGGACCTTGGCACCGAGTGGGAACCGGGAACTAGCTGACGTAGCTATCGATCAATTTGCTGGCCGTGACGCCTAGGGGCCAGGGGCGAGCCTGTTTCACACAATATTTCCTGTATTGCTTTATGGAGGCCACCCATTCCATTTCGTTTATGATTTCTACCGCTGTGTTAGCCAGGTCCCCTGGCGTCCTATCTTTGACCGGGGAATAGGGTGGTGGAGAGCATGGGGAAGAGCGGTGGGCGCGCGAACATTGTGGGGTCTCGCCCCAGTCCCTAACAAATGTAAAAAATAGCGGTACACAGGAATCTGGAAAGAAAGGAGACGCCAAGAGACCTGGCTACCGTTGTGTGTCTTTTGCTTTAGTACCAGCCTTGCAATCAATTTGATTTACATTTGCGGACAACATAGGTCCAGACACATATAGCACGTTAACAAGAAAGGGGTCTCGTGGGGTAAACCATATTTGGAGATCAACATATTTCACTCGTTTGTACGGCGGATAATTGCTGTTATTGGGTCTTTGCATGCATCCCAGCAAGATACATATAACGAAGTAACAAGAGCCTTTTTGGCTTAAAAAGCATTGGCTTCTCAGCGGGGTGTCAATATCAATCTTGATCAGTTCTTAAAACTAGTTGATAGCCTTATATCTCCAGTACTATTCACATTTTAAGGGATGTGGAGGGAGTGCGTTTGTTTAAGAGGGCCGTTTATTAAATGGTGTTTTTCAATAGCTGTAACAACTAAATTATTATTGTGCATGCATTATATAGAAAATTGCTTTAATTGTGTCGCATCTATGGTTTTGAAATCTACAACGAAGATCTTGTGGTTATGGTTCTTACATGAATAAATGACCTTAATAATTCATCCCCAGCAGGTTTTTTTCATTTATTAAGTAAAGGTACAAAGCTCGATCTTTTGAGCTGTTACTTGCATGTGTTGAGAATGTTTGTTGTGCGCAAGTGAATTGATTGCAGCATTAAATACACTGTAGCGTTAAAATTCGAAATTAAACTGTTGCGTTTTCAAAATTGAATTGTTTATTGTATGGTAAGTTAATGTAAGGCAAGGTAAGGTAAAGGTAAAGGTAAAGGTAAAGGTAAAGGTAAAGGTAAAGGTAAAGGTAAAGGTAAAGGTAAGGTAAGGTAAGGTAACTAAGGTAAGGTAAGGTAAAAGTAAAGGTAAAGGTAAGGTAAAGTAAAGTAAGGTAAGGTAAGGTAAAGGTAAAGGTAATGTAAGGTGAGGTTGAAGGTAAAGGTAAAGGTAAAGGTAAGGTAAGGTAAGGTAAGGTAAGGTAAAGGTAAAGGTAAAGGTAAAGGTAAAGTAAGGTAAAGTAAGGTAAAGGTAAAGCTAAATATAAGATGAGGTAAGGTAACGTAATGTAAAGGTAAAGGTAAAGGTAATGTAAGGTAAAGTAAGGTAAGGTAAAGCTAAATATAAGATGTGGTAAGGTAACGTAATGTAAAGGTAAAGGTTAGGTAAAGGTAAGATAAGGTAAAGCAAGGTAGGCAAGGTAAGGTAAGGTAAGGTGAGGTAAGGTAAGGTAAGGTAAGGTAAGGCAAGGTAAGGTAAGGTAAGGTAAGA
Organism: Epizoanthus scotinus; assembly: GCA_024757865.1. Classification (NCBI taxonomy): domain Eukaryota; kingdom Metazoa; phylum Cnidaria; class Anthozoa; order Zoantharia; family Epizoanthidae; genus Epizoanthus; species Epizoanthus scotinus. The sequence goes on along the minus strand of JANUFV010106022.1, from coordinate 7,582 downwards.
TAAGGTAAGGTAAGATAAGGTAAGGCAAGGTAGGCAAGGTAAGGTAAGGTAAGGTAAGGCAAGGTAAGGTAAGGCAAGGTGAGGTAAGGTAAGGTAAGGTAAGATAAGATAAGGTAAGATGAGGTAAGATAAGGTAAGGTAAGGTAAGGTAAGGTAAGGCAAGGCAAGGTAAGGTAAGATGAGGTAAGGTAAGGTAAGGTAAGGTAAGGCAAGGCAAGGCAAGGCAAGACAAAGTAACTAAGGTAAGGTAAGATAAGGTAACGTAACGTAAGATAAGGTAACGTAACAAGTGGTAAGGTAAGGTAAGGTAAAGTAAAGTAAGGTAAGGTAAGAAATGGTAAGGTAACGTAACGTAAGGAAACCTTTGTTTCAACACGCTACCCCAACAACTGAAGTGTTGATTTAAATGATCATCTTTAACATAACATAACTACTTACAAGACAATATTTACAAAGAAATTTACTACATTATTGAAGCTGGATGCCAAAACCCCGATAATATATTCACTATCACTGTGCATACAAATACAAGCAAACGGTTTTGGTTGAAGTCATGTGGTAGTTCCGGCAGAGCACTTCACCAATTCTTTCTCTGAAATCGTTTGTTTGTCCTTGTATACATAATGTTGAATATATTATCGTTATTTTGAAAGTTGGACAGAAATCCAAAATAGGATAGGCGCTGCTACGACTGAGCCAATGCAGCAAATGATGTTACAGAGCGCTTCCACTAATCTGGTGCTGTGTAACGGAGGAGTGCTAGAGGTTACTAATATTACTACCCGAGGTTCCTGCTGCCTTTCCTGTCCGCTACAGGTGCCATATTGATAACTACGTGTGCTACGATCAAAAATGTGGCATGAATTTTGTGCCCACGATTACTGCTCCAATGGGGAATATCGTCCAACCGAATATGGCGTCCATAAGATCGAATGAAAGCACAAAGCGATCTCTGGCATATCACCAACTGCTACTTCTACTCAGGCGATACGCTGCTTAGTTTGAGAACCCTAATAATAGCACCACGCATGCTCTTGTTCTTCCAGAAATAGATAAATGGATTTAAAGAACTGGATAACATTGAAAATGAAAATGAAAAAAATTGCAAAGAAAGGATAAGTATAGGATTACTGACCCCAACCCCGTATCTTGAGATGACCCATGTGACAAAAATGGGTACTTGACACACGAACATTACCCCCACCACCCACAGGACCATTATGGCAGCTTTGTTTTGTTTCGTTGTTTTTTTCTGTTCCTTAGTCATGACGGACGCTTGGGTTGCTGCGATAGCCCTCCTATGTCTCATACTTTCCTTGAAAATCCTCACATTTGTGACAACAACAAAAATGATACTCAACAGTAATAAAGGCATGGAAATATACCCCAGCAGTTTGATTTTTAAAAAAGAAAAACATACAGTGATAGAAAACCAAGCAATAGAGAAGCTTAGTAGGGCCACACGAACCCTAGTAATAGTGACAATAACGTCATAACGAAGGGCGTGGATGATCGCAATGTAACGATCGCAACTCAGGAAGGTAACGACAATATTAGAGGCAACGGAGAAAGAAAAGAATGTGATCGTGCGACATGTTAAAAATGTACAAACTCGATCTGAACGAGCGAGCGTAAACACGATCTCAAGGACCAATGATGGCTGAGCCAAGAGACCAACTAACAGATCACATATCGCTAGGCTTAACATCAACAAGTTCGTAGGGTGCTCAAGATTTAGTTTCTTCCACAAGGCAAGAATAACAATAACATTGCCAACAATGGTGAACAAAGACCACACAGTGTTACTAAAGGCAAACACGATCTTAATTACTGAGTACAGAATTTGTTCTGTTTGTCCAGTTACATGCGATAGCGAGTGTATCCTACGCACACAGGCAGAGGCTTGAGCGATGCTTGAGAAGGTGTTGGTGATATTTGCATCCATCGTGAGAGTTCGGTGTTGCTTGCTTCTGAGATGTAAGACTACATTACGACAGTGCTTCCATTGTTATCGTAACAACAGTACTCTGTGTGATGTGAAAACGATACATTTTTATTAGTCAGTATCAATCAATATTGATATCAGACCCAAGATATTTTCTTGTTGGTTTACCTTATCTGCACAGGGGGCAAGGGTGGCCAACAGCGTACCCAATGGAATGTTCTGAAGTTACATAAAGCCTAGCCAGGCCTCTCGCACGTGACGTTTTGCACCTCAGCACCCATATAATTATTGCATTGCATTGCATTGCGTTGTGTTGTGTTGCGTTACATGGCATTGCATTGCATTGTATTGTATTGTATTGTATTGTATTTTTGTAGCGTAACTGATGAAATAGAGTAATCTATAGACAAATGAACTATAATTGCAAACAAACTTGTATAATTAATTGAATTTACTAGATTCGATAACCATGTCATGGCATTCTCCGAAACCCAAGGGCAGTCTGTCGAACGAGATAAACGTGTGGAAAAATAAAAGGGGAAAAGGTAAAGTCAAAAGGTCACAAAAGCTGGAAGAGATAATAAATATTTTACATTTTAGCTGATATCTGGAGATTGTTACAAGCTGGAATTAGTAACGCAATAGTAGTGGCTACATTTTTCTCGTTCCAGCTCACTGATGGGGCAAAGTTTGAACAATTGAATGTGGCAGAGTAGTCACATTTTGCCTCCTCAGTGGCTTGGAACGAGAGAATATTTGAATTTGTAACATAGTGTATTGAATGGACCCAACACGACTTAGGTATAGGGCAATCAATATGTGCTGATGACGACATTGCTGTGACGTTACACCAATAGGACGTTTGGTGCTCTGGAACGTCCTTTTATAGAAAATGATTTAAAAATAGTTGCATCCCCCTTCCTGTAACAATCCCTCTAGTTAAACTGACTATTACCGAATTTCCTATTCCCATCCTCCGTAGTTACCGGTCTATTTGTATTACGCTATGTGTATGTCTGGAAAATCGACATTCTCAACAATTTGCAGATTTTATTTAGATTTCTAGATCTTCTAGTTTCCTCGGTTAGTTTGTTCCATAATCTACTGGTAATGTTTCCAAATGATGGCTTAAAGCCATCTACAACGAAATGGTAGTTGTTCTTAACTACTTCCTCTAGAAGGCCCTGGCGCTAATTAGACCATTTACGGTATATGCCCATATAAATTATTAGCTCATAATCTAACTGTCATTTATCGGCTTACCATTTATATGTCGATGTAGGCAGCTTTTTTCATCAGAGGTTCTCATTTAGTTTCCTTCTAGCGAATGTTTATTTGATCACAGCTGAAATAGTAAAATCAACGATCAGCCGTAAGCACTTCCATATTAAAATCAAAATAGTATAAAATAAGTAAACCTGAATTATGAGCCACAATTAATGAAACTAATAAACATACTTGGCAAGGACACGATCTCTCTTGGATCAAAATACTCTTCTTTTTTTGTTACTTCACTTCCAAATCAAGATGACATTTTTTTTTCGGAACTTAAAAGAATTATCTTAAAATTTGTCTGGAACAATAAACCAACTAAAATTAAATACTTAGTCCGCATTAACAAAATGAAGTAAGGTGGACTTGAACATCTTGACCTGGAACGTTTTATGCGAGGCTCTTGAACTCACATAGGTTTGAAGCATTCTAGAGGAAGAAAGCCTGATGCAGCTGCATGTGGAGAATATGGAGCTAGCAATTCGGTGGAAGAGATATCTGTTGTAGTTATAATTAGTCTTGGTATCATCACCTCAAGGAACCAATAGAATATACTTCAAATCATGGACGACCAGGGCAACTTTGTGTCTTATCTCGCATATAGGTTATGGGAATACCTTGGGCTCGTCTCATAGACAAATCAAACCATTTCATGCAAAGCAATCACAAAGATGTCGTGTATTTTGTCTGTCGACAAAATAAAGCGATGTGTATGTCCTTATATTGTAAAACACAAGACAGAATTCCTTCTAAAATGCAAGACAAAGTGGTTAAAAATCTTTCCTAAAGAATAATTTCAATGGCTAAAAATATTTAGCTTGGCTTTCAAAATTACTTCTTATACAAAAGTGCAAAACTTTCAATTTAAGGATCAAATTTGTTAACTCGCCAATGTGTTAACTCTGTTACAGTGTCTAAAGTTTCTTAGTTTATTGTGCGAATTGAGCAAAACATTTTGGAACGAGATATGCAGCTGTTTATCTCGGAAAATAAAATAAAAACTTTGGTGATACCTTATTTTGATATACATTTTGGTTATTATAAAATCGGAAACCAGACGCCCTCTTTAAATCAGTTAATTCTAACTGAGTACAAATATAAATATAAATATAGATATATCAGTGTAAAAGAGCAGAACAAATTCTTACTCTGTCAGGCTACAGGCAACTCACAAAACCCACAGAAAACATAACAAAATCCATCGCTTTGAGCAACAACTCGATGCATCATCACGTTACAAAATGGAAAGAGAATCCACAATCCTTGTTAACTAATCCTTTACACTGTTACCTACGCATTTCAAGTCCACTAAAAGCGTCCGTAGTGGATATAACAAATTATATTAAATGAAATTGTAAATCAAGTTTACGTAAACGTTAACATTACAAATTTACAGTCGCTTTAGAAATGTTAAATATAGAAATGTTCTTGGAACAAAATGACTTGGTACGATATACTGGAGACTGCTTTTGGACCTGACAAGTGAAACACAAAAAAATATTTAAAATAAACTGATTCTCCATACAAAATGATATACAGACTCCTCGTTACCCTTGCTATAGTTTCTAACTAAGAGAGCCAAGCTTTCTGGAGAGCGTCTTGTTTCAGCTCTAACTAAGAAAATCTCACTCAATTAATTTCGGAAACACTTTAGCACACAATACTGGAGCTAATGTATATCTTGCTATTGACAACACCCAAATACTCGCCAGAATAACTATCCAAACCTTTATTACAAAGCCATACCAAAAGGAATTATTTCTCAAACTTTATAAAGAACTAAAAACCTCATAGTTTTGACATTAAGCTAGCTCCTTCATAGTTCCCATGCAATATAAATTTGTAAATTGGTGGACTTTTTATCCGTATAAAATAAATATATGTGCCTTTTCCAAGAAATGCTGCTCTTTTTGATTTAGTTGATTAAGATCTATGGTGTCCTCTTCGCTTTAGTTGATTAAGCTCACAAGGTTAGTAGAAGAACGACCATGATTCTAGGATAAACTCGAACTTTAGAATCACAACTATGATAGATCTTGCGGTTATATTTTTCTACATTATATATTTTTCTACAATATGGATTTATAGATATATATTTATAAATATATAACCAAACTGTACAGCATATGTAATGCTTGAAATAAAGAAGTTTAAAGTAAATCTAGGAGTGTTTCAAACTATTTAAATTAGCTCAAATGGTAACATCTTCTTCGCACACGGTTACTGAAAATTTACGCATGATACACCGACTCAATGTAGAATAACTTACCAGAAATCCTAAGGATGGATAAAATGTGAATCATGAGGCCAACATTTGCTTCGAATGTGAACTGGGTTGGAACAGAAGGTCTTCCAAGCTTTAATGCCTTCATCTTGAGTGTCAGATAGACAGATAGGTCGCTTCTTATAAATTATTTTAATTACAGCACAGATGTCATGTAGATAATGAGGATTATTGTCTAGGATTTTAAAAGCAGCTGTTTACAGAATTATCTTAAAGAAGACTTGCTACCGAAGAAGAGCTTGCACGCTTTCCGTGGTTGATTCTTTGCATCCGAACGAAGAAATGTTTTACCAGGACAGTTTTGCTTGATATGAATTATATGTCGGGGGATATATTGGTAGCAATCCGCTGATCGAACACATCGTTAGTGGCAATCAACTGGTGACTGGCACTACGGATAGATTGAACCGCGACTTGTGCCATGAATAGAAACGAATAAACTTTATTGCAAACAATATAATATATAATGGCAATGGGGATTCTACAAACCAAACTCGTAAAACTCTGACTGATTGTTATGGCTATCAGCACAAAACATGTTCACAGCTGTTTTTGTGTAGTTTTAACCTATTGTTATCAAGGAACAAACAAAACGAAAGATTATGTTGTTTAATTTCTTTCTTTTTTTGCCACTTCGAACTTTTCCTGGAGAGTTTGTTTTCACCTGGCTTTCTCCTCCCAAATATTACCTTAATTTTCCCACCCCTCCCCTCCCACCTCCGAAATATGGATGACATGACACACCAACAGACACGGGTGTGAGACATGCTCCTCTGTGCTCTCCTATTTTAGCTGTTTTAATATGTTCTAATGAGCTTTGGTTCTAATGACCTTTTGGACCTGACAAGTGAAACACATGCAAATATTTAAAATAAACTGATTCTCCATACCAAATGATATACAGGCTCCTCGTTAACCTTACTAAAGTTTCTAACTAAGAGAGCCAAGCTTTCTGGATAGCATCCTGTTTCAGCCCTAACTAGGAAAATCTCACTCAATTATTTTCGGAAACACTTTAGCACATAATACTGGTGCTAATGTATATCTTGCTATTGACAACACCCAAATACTCGACAGAATAACTGTCCAAACCTTTACTACAAAGCCATACCAAAAGGAATTATTTCTCAAAATTTATATAGAACTAAAAAAACTCAAGCCTTGACATTGAGCTAACTTCTTCATAGTTCCCATGCAATATAAATTTGTAAATTGGTGGACTTTTCATCCGCATAAAATAAATATATATGCCTTTTCCAAGAAATGCTGCTCTTTTTGATTTAGTTGATTAAGATATATGGTGTCCTCTTCGCTTTAGTTGATTAAGCTCACAAGGCTAGTAGAAGAACGACCATGGTTCTAAGATAAAGCCGGTAATTTAATAAAGCAAGACCATTTTAGAGAATTATATATCTGTCATCCAAAATGCGCGAGATTTAGGATTAACTCGAACTTTAGAATCACAACTATGATAGATCTTCCGGTTATATTTTTCTACATTATATTTTTCTCTACAATATGGATTTATATATATATATTTATAAATATATAACCAAACTGTACAGTATATGTAGTGCTTGAAATAAAGAAGTTTAAAATAAATCTAGGAGTGTTTCAAACTATTTAAATTAGCTCAAATGGTAACATCTTCTTCGCACACGGTTACTGAAAATTTACGCATGATACACCGACTCAATGTAGAATAACTTACCAGAAATCCTAAGGATGGATAAAATGTGAATCATGAGGCCAACGAGATGGGCTTGCTTCGAATGTGAACTGGGTTGGAATAGAAGGTCTTCCAAGTTTTAATGCCTTCATTCGCAATAAAACAACTTGAGTGTCAGATAGACAGATAGGTCGCTTCTTATAAATTATTTTAATTACAGCACAATGTCATGTAGATAATGAAGATTATTGTCTAGGATTTTGAAAGCAGCTGTTTACAAAATTGTTTTCAAGAAGACTCGCTACCAAAGAGCAGCTTGCACGCATTCCGTGATGGATTCTTTGCATCCGAACGAAGAAATGTTTTACCAGGACAGTTTTGCTTGATATGAATTATATGTCGGGGGATATAT
>JANUFV010106021.1:0-17426 GCA_024757865.1 Epizoanthus scotinus | reverse complement strand
TCAAATGGTTAGCCCCTATTAGTTCTGCCTTTCGAAATTTTGCATGTGATAACATTTCGTGTGAGTACCTTCTGCCGTATTAAGAATGCGGTCATAGCAAGGGTTTCCGTGTATTTTATCTCTAACCGCATCGATCATTTCAGAATTAAGTTAAAGGAAACCTCGGCTAAAAATAACGTTTGTTTTAAAATTCAACGTTGTTGTTGCGAACCGGATAAATTAGAGGTAATTTGAGGTAATAGATAGTCAAACTAAATCGCTTACAATTACTAAAATTAAATCTAAAAACAAAAGAGACAACAATACGCTCTTACCAATTGACGACTGGTTGCCTACATTTGATGATTGTATTACAGTCACAGCAATACAATACAGGATAAAGCAGGCATGTAGGATGTGATTCATATCTTCTCCGCTCCTACTACAAATTACCACATATTCCTGGCAAAAAAGATGGTTCAAGTTTACTGATTTGTGCATTGGATACATAACATTGTCAAAACAATTACAATTAAATTCCACAACAATCACAAGTTAGAATCTTACAAATGTGTAATGAATTTAAAAATATTTGAATACTTAGAACTTTAACCGATCTTTAAATAACTGTATAATACTCTCCTTAACATTGCGACTTTTACTTATTTTCCTTTCATTATGAACCGCTGAACTCTCAATCAGAATTATTTTCAAATATTCTTGGTGTGAATATGGAAATAACCATTTAAACACCTTACATGTTTTGTCACTCACAGTATACTTCCATATATAGTACTTTCATGGATCATGGCATGTTCTAAGAATTGTTTTTAAATTGCATTTTATTATTTAATGAGCGGTGCTGAACAATAATTCCTCTCTAAAATCTTCAGAATATTCAGCAAAGTTTATCTCCGCGTAACGTAACGTAACGTTACGTAACGTAAAGGGGTTCGCCTCGTCGGGACCTGGTGTCCGTTCGCTCGCCCCGCATCACGCTTACCTTCTATTATGCCGTATATATTTTTTTGTGTCATTATCTTTTGTCATTTTTTTGGTGTCATTTTTACCTAAACGTTAAACGTTTTTAACATTGTAATCGGTAAGCCTGACGAAAGTAGCTTCCGCAAGCATGTTTTCTTCTTTCATGTCAGAAAGACATCAAGTCTACTTTGGGACTCGTAGTCGCCTTAATTGGCACAAAGTCGTCAAACGAATTTTGTTTGACATACTGATCGCCTTAGATTGACTTAAGTCACTTAAGGTGATCTTGCGCAAAGAGTTTTCCAATACGTTTAGCTTAAGTCGACGTCATTCGCTATAAATCACCTCAAGTCGCCTACAGATGCAGCGACTTTAGCTCCTAGACTAGGCCAGTATCACATACATATATCTTCCCAATATTCAGAGCCTCGTAAACAGGAGACCTCTGCAATTCTGTAAGACCATAACATTCGTTATAAATCGCCTCAAGTTGCCTACAGATGTAGTGACTTTAGGTCCTAGATTAGGCCAGTATCACATACATACATCTTCCCAATATTGAGTTGCGTAAACAGGAGACCTCTGCAATTTTGTAAGACTATAACATTCGTTATAAATCACCTCAAGTCGCCTACAGATGTAGTGACTTTAGGTCCTAGATTAGGTCAGTATCACATACATACATCTTCCCAATATTGAGTCGCGTAAACAGGAGACCTCTGCAATTTTGTAAGACCATAACATTCGTTATAAATCGCCTCAAGTCGCCTACAGATGTAGTGACTTTAGGTCTTAGATTAGGCCAGTATCACATACATATATCTTCCCAATATTGAGCCGCGTAAACAGGAGACTTCTGCAATTTTGGAAAACCATAACAGCGATATAACACCTGCTACTCGATCAGTGAAAAATAATAATTTCCTGCGAGCAACATTGCAGAAATATTAGTTTGTACTTGCTTGGTAATAGGTGATTTAATGATCTTGTCAGACAATTTTCAACTCATCCCAACAAAATCCAATTGACGTATATTTTTAGTGTGTATTAGTTACAAGAAAAGTGGTAAACGAGAATGCCGTTCATTCGTAATAAAAATAAATTGACAGATTATCCGAAAATACACCCAAGAAAATAAAAAACTAAACTAATGTAGAAATTGTACCTAAAAATAGTTCTGTAATGCTAATTAGTATACCACCTGAAGCAATTAAAAATATCGCAATAACGTGAAACAATGAACATGTCCAACCATGCAAGCTCTTCTTTGCAATTATCTTTTAACATGTGAGATTCAGATGCATCTTTTTCTGAATAGTTTCTTGCACAGTTTGATCGATTTGACACTAAGCATTGGCGTGAAGTAGTCATATTACTTTCTGTCATTTGCTTGTCTCTATCAAAGGAAATATTGCAGAGGTTTTAAAAGATGCATCCTATCTCAATGTAAAAGTAGACTCAAAAAACAGGATTCAAATATAATGTTACCGGCCCCAATTTCAAGGAGCATGTACATGAGACGATACGTATACAGTAGCTACATTTCTGCGAAAAGTGACTCCATATCAATAGTCAGGAATCGATAACAATTATAACAATTATATCAAAAACAGATGTTCGGCATCCTGTAAACCACAAATGAGAACTACACAGAAACGCTGATCTTCGGATTTCAATTATCATATCTTTATAGAAAATCAAAAAGAACTATCTTTATACGGCAGTATTTTAAGCTCTGTTTACCTTTCAGTAAATTGCATTTCTGTAAATACGACGTACTCCCCCGGACATGTAAAATGGACTTATTAAGTGACGAAGGTCTTCAGCGTATGACAGAAGAACACAATGAGCATTCCTTTGCAAAAAATACTCTAAAATTCCTAATTTTAAAAGTCTCTATAAAGCGTTATTGTTATCGGATAATATTGATAATTTTAGTTGTTGATACGAACCTTATTAAACGAATTCACAAACATGTTAATCATAATTGATCTCTCTGTCGCATTCGCTATTTCTTTAAAGGAACAGCATTTTTAAACGCTTGTATAACTTACAAATCTATTAAAATTGATAAAACCAAACGTTTTGGTAACCAACTATATATTAGTGAATGTATGTCTCTACATCTAATAAAAATGTAAGGATAGTGTTAAATGTCATCCTAAAATGACAACTATCGGAGCCTTTTTTACTGTGGACAGAAGCAGTTCTCTTGTCATTGTCTAATGACAAACGCTCTAAATCCTTCATAAGACAAGTCAATTTAAAATTGAATCGAACTGGCTACATCTGAAAAAAAAAACCGTAACACTTGTGACTATAATTACCTATGATTAACATATAATAACATATCTCTGTTTAAAATGTATATTTTACTCGCCTGCTAAGGTTTTGGTAATCGCTTGAAATACGTCCAACTTGTCCTGCCAGATTTAAGAAGGGACGGTAGTCATATTATAAATGTAAAAGGATAAGAGAGAACCAGCAGAAGTGCACAGGTACACAAAGGAACATCCATATTTGAGCATGGAATTGAAGAGTGGCAACTATCTGTATGAATCATTTCTCAGGGACTAAAATGGAGTCATGCAATCAACGAATATAAACAAACTTTGTTAAATTAAATAGATATATTTAACGCGGAATACAGGTCGTTTCGTTTCGCGGAGACTTATTTAGATGATGAGCTAGTCCTTAGGTGGTCTAGAATACGATGAAATATATCTAAAAGTACCGTCAGTTTGTGTTTGTTTTAGGACATTTTTAGACATTTTGTTTGAAGTATCCCGTCAAAACAATGTTGTCGGACCCAAATCCGAACCGCCGTCTCCGTTTGGAAACCTGAAATCGCAAGAATAGTTCCAATTGTCTAGGTCGCTTCAAACTTTTTTTGAGACAATTGGGGCGATATTGGGACGATCCGGATGATTCAAACGGAAACCAGGCTTTAAGCAACAGGGCCAGTAATGTTAACGAAAAGGGCAAAAAATAAAAAGCTTCATTACAGAAGGGAATTTGACTGCATGCGAGAATGTTCTAAGCTGTCCATGATTTTCTTTAGAAATATAGGGGGAGAGGGACAATGTCAGGCAAATATAATTTTTTTTAATTTTAATTTTTCATTTTTTTCATGATTCAAAAAAAAAGGCAAATATACTGATAAATGATGCATAAATTACCTGAAACTGGACGTGCTATTAATTTCGCTTTGAGGGTAGAAGGTTTGAGCTGACGTTTCGAGCGCTAGCCGTTCGTCAGAGAAAAGTTGGCTTATCCACCACTTGGCGTAAAAATTGCGTTTGTCTTATTGCTAATCAAAATATCACCCACCTAAGTACAGGTACATGACCTTATATCTTCATTTTGTATTTGATAATTTGTTCTTTGGATCAAAGGCAGTTTGTATCGAAAATTCTTATCTTAAATTCCGATCAATGTTCTTATTATATAAAGCAATAAATTATTTATCTACTCTGCAACTGCTCCCCCCCCCCTCCCCCACGAAATTAAATGGTCCATCCCTATAAGGAAACCGTTGACAACCTACAGTTTATTCATGATCATTCAAGTCCGTTCATAACGTTATCACTCTAATTATTAATCTAACAACAAATTGCACGAAAATGTTTAGGATATGTGTGAAAGTAAACTTAACAGATAATTTATGGATCATAATTGAAATAATTATTCCCCGAAGTGGAGGTGAGTAGCTTTAGATATTTACCGAGCCGTTTCATTTCTACGAACAGACACTAAGGGAAATGATTATTTTAGCATATACCAAACCAGTGAATAGCCATAGCCATAAAAAATATATTTCCTGTTTAAACTCTCATATAGAACTGAGAAAAAACGCCAATTTTGGTACAGAAACAAGTGAGTATCGTTAAATTTGTTTAAAATTCACCTGCCTTTTGTATTACGAATATTAAAAGACTGAAATTGATCGCTACTAAGCTAATCTTAAAAAAACAAATACCAGTTTAATTGCTAACAATGCCGCAAAAAATACAAAAACTGACATCGACACAATTAGTGAGATCTGTAATTTAGTTCTGATAATTCCACATTCATACTAGAAATTCTTCACAAAGTTTAAACCTAATTGAATTGATGTATTAAATATTTTGACAGATGTCTTGTCGTCCAGAATAAAAGTGTACTCAGATGTTAAAGTTTATTGACTTACCAGTTTCATTGTCTTTGAAAAGTCTTAATGAAAGAAATTCTGATATACCAAATAATACGATTCTTTCCAAACAGGAAAGCCCTAAAACATAGCGATTGTAATGTCTATGCTACGGTCTGAAAATGGTACATGTTATATTTTGAAAACTCTTCTTGTTCACATAGGAAGATGGGATTGAATTACTCATATTGTTCTTATTTAAGTTTACATAATATTTAGCTGTCACGATAGCGCAAAGGGCTAAAATAACACGAGAGGCAACAATAATTTTGGAGTCATTCAAGTTGCTTCAAATATAGCCACTTTATGGAAAAATTATCAAGATTGATTCAAAACTCAAGTATTAATCGCCACGAATCTGCTGATTAAAATGTAATATTAAAATGAATCATATATGGAATTGAATAACTACGAAGTCTGATTATATAAATTCGCAATTTTTGACAGATATTGTAAAATACATTAAGCTAACATTATATATGTTAATATAGTTTGCCCTAAATTTTAGTCGAATACATTGTTTTTATTTAAAACAATGGACAGAAGTCGTTTGAAATATCCTAATTTTTTTCTCACAAAATTATGTATTTGAAAACCAAATTGCATGATCTAAACTAAATCAGTATATTGAAAAACGTCTCTGTTATGAATTAAACCATGTTTACCCAGTTAAAGTTAAATATCCAGAGTTTGAACACTTTCTGTAGCTGTCATTCGTCTAATTTGGCTGATTCGTATACGAAAAGAAAACCTTTTTAACGCTACGCTGACAGGTCTTGCCATTTTGCCTGAGTACCCTAATCTCTGTTTTTTTCCATTCGTCTGATTCGTGCCTGTTTTGGGATACCAAAACAAAGCGAACATTATAAAAACGTTTTAAATAAGGACAAAACAACACATCTGTTTTGAAAACATATATAAAGCTAAAAATGTTTCATATATTACATCTAAAACCAAACATTTTTTAAAACGTTTTGTTCTCAACTCTTTGATACACATGTCAAAATTTAAGTTAGACGACAAACTCAAAACCAAGTTAATTTAAATTTCCATTACTTTGAGATCGCGTGTGCGTGAAACTCCAGTAACCGATATTTTAACATTTAGATAGTTTTTGTATAGTTTCAAATATTTTTATCAGTTGAACATAAATCAATTTTTACATGTATTGTAATAGTTCTATACAAGCGTATCGATCACTCTTCTGTACCTGTGCCAACATTATACCAATATATATTCTAAAAAAATTCAAAAAAGATTAATGATATTACTTACATCTGTGGACATGAAGTTTAAACACCAAGTTGACCATTTTCTATACAAACCCGGGTTATAAAAAGCATTCACCCTAGGGAAACCGAAGGCCTATCGCCGTGAAACTTTAGTCGTTGTTGCAAAATAAAACTGGCTAATTCACGGCAGGAACAAACTAACAGACAGCTGTCTGTGTAAATGTCAAATGGACAAACACATAGCGGTAGCAGACGTATATCATAACAAGTTATCCCGGGAGGGGGAGGGGAGGGGAGGGGTAAGTTTTAAGTGTGTATTTGATGAGTATGTGTCGCTAGTCCTACCCCAGTTTATCAACTTATTTGTCCTAAAATAGGAAAAATGCGATCACACTTTAGTAATTCTTGATTACAAAAATCTCAGCCCTTTCATATTCATACTTAGAATTTGACCCCATCTTAATCTCTTTTTCTTCTTTAAAATTTTTTTTTTTACTGATTGGGGGACACCATTTTAGTCAATCCAGTGCTGAATATGTAGCCCTATATCCAGCGGTACATCGTTGTATAGCATATATATGGGAGTCCCTCCCCCGCCCTGGCAAGTTCTACATACTAGACTTGAAATATTATTTCTATGCCATTAAATTATATCTTGGTTTTAATAAGGCAGTTTGTACGTCAATTTCTTTGTTTGGATAAGGAAATGAACAGCTGTGTTTGGGAAGAGGTTGCTCATATAAGTTTGTGCCCACAGGCCATCATCACTTTTGCCAGCGTTTTATACAGTACACGCACGCTATCTGCCAAGGAAACTGCTGGGCACTTCCATTATTGGCGATATCTTTAACAATTATTCCCCGAAGTGGAGGTGAGTAGTGGTGGATATTTACTGAGCCACTTCGGCGAGGTAAACTGATTCATCGCTACGAACCGACACTGAGGGGAATAATTATTTTAGTATATACCAAACCAGTGAATAGCCATAGACATAACAAATATATTTCCTGAGAAGATATTTTAGAAACGCGAGCTGTCTGCAGCTGGAGCATGCTTTACAAAACAGCCGAAGGTGAAAATCACTGCATGGATACCCGTATCCTGATGAACCAATCAGAGCGCGCGAAAAGCATTATTCGTTGGTTTGGTATATGCTAAAATAAATTACAACTTTTGTGTTTGTATAATTTTGTTGCATATTTATAAAGGCGTTTTTTACGGGTTTTTTTTTTATAAGAATAAGTTTATAAGAATAACGAGGCTCAAATTTGCCTAAAAATTAAGAACAACGTAAGAACAATCGAGGCTCGAATCAAACGCGTATTTAATATTTAAAATGGAACTATTTATCGAAGTTCCCGACACAGTAAAATACATAGCTTGCCTAGACTGTAAACAGTTCCATTTTCTCACTTTTTTAGGAGGTGAAACTCTAGTAGGCGTAGCGATCACGACGGGAGACTAGGCATTGGCGGATTGTTTATTATTATTATTATTATTATTATTATTATTGTGCTAGCATAGTTTTTGGCATAATTGGAGCAAAAAAAGCATAATTTTTTAAACGAGCACTACCACGGCATAATTAGCAAATTTTAGCACTATTTGGAGCATAAATTCATAAAATTTAGTAAATATGGTGTATTTTCTACAGAAATAAAATAAATTCAGGAAGTATGTTCTTGCAATGCGTGTTTTAGCTACGCTAATAGTAGTATCGATTCTGACATGCTTAGTTACTAGGCCTCTTTTGGCGAATTCTGTGTGCGCGGTTAACCTTTTGGAGGAGTCTGGTTTCACGTCCGGCTTCGAGGTGCGGAAAGAACTCAGAACTGTCAAGAGAAGTTGATTTACTTCGTGGCTTAATACGAGTTAGTTTAAATCAAGAGAGTACTATATTCTTTTTGTTTAGTCAGTATATACAAGTGTGAACGTTAAGTCATCTTACAAACGGTTCAGAGATGCGAGCAGCTAATTTGGACAGCTGAGGGTCGAAACAAACTGCCATAAAACACAAATAAATTTACAACAACAACATATTTGAAAAACATCATAAATTGGTGTCGTTATTGCGCGCCTATATGTACAGAATCAACGTCATTTTGTGAGCATAATTTCGGAAATCAGGAGCATAATTTGGGAATTATGGCATAATTTTGGCACAATTTGGCAAAATTTCGAGCACTGCTAGTAGCATAATATGCCACTTTTAGGAGCACCATCCGCAAAGGCCTACGGGAGACTGAGACTGGAGCGAGATCGAGAGAAGAAATTTAGACATTTTTGGCGCCCTCATTACACATGGGTAGCGTGCACTCGTCGATCGTTCATGATCAATAGCTTGCAGACCTTTGGACAAGAAACACACTGCTCACAGTCTAAGCTTGCACAGGAACCAGCGCAGATGTTGGGATACAAATATTATTTAAAAACAGTTGATCTTCAAGTTGCTGTAAGAATTAAAAACAATGAAGCGTGACTATCTACCAAAGAAACTGGTGTCATCTTCCATTTTTGGCAATATATAATTTTAAAAGCTTTTATATTTGTGTAATTTTCTTGTATATGTTTATAAAAGCGTGAAAGGACCTATGTCACGGCTATTTAAGGCATTTTTGCGATGTACATAATTATCCACAAATCGGAGGAAATCTAAAAATAACAGGTTACCTTAGTAGAAAAACATAAGAGGAACGTGGATAGTTAAAATTGGGGAAGATTACAAACTCTCAATTTTGTTTCGGTCCAGGCTAGACATTAAATATGTTCAATACATTTTTATTTTCACAATATACAACTTTAACTTGTGTTTCATGACTGTCAAGGCTTTGTTCCTGACTTAACTAGAGAACATGCGCATTACTGTGACATAGCCCCTTTTAATAACACACGATTTCCAAATTACGCAGTTTATTGGTGGCATTATCTATATTTTGTATTACTTATACCGAATGTAATCAGAGTTAAGGCGTGTGCTTTGTGGGCGAATACATTAACACGTTCAATGTATAATGAACGAGGAGTTTCGGATATTGAACGAAGCTTTAGCCAAATGCAGAATGAAGAAAGTTTGTAATGAGTACATTATACAGTGGACAAGCTCATATATTCGCCTACAAACCATAAGCAAGAGTGCTTCAACAAGTTCGCTTTTTTTAATTAATGCATTTTCAAAGTCTACACTTAGGAGAGTTTTTTAAAAACCTCTGTTTTCAGAGATAAAGATCTCAGTTGTTTATCGTTTTAGCCAGACCAACGACACAAATAATGATAATAATAATATATAATTATTCTTAATCCTATTATTAAAAATTTCAAAATATATAAACGTTATGAATGATAAGAATAATTCTCATACGAGTCTTTTTAAAAATTCGAATTCGAATTTAAAAAGATATGTTTTAAAGTTTGATTTAAAAATATCCACTGATAGACTGTTCCTTAGAGATTATGGCAGCGTATAATTCCACAAAATATATAATATATAGATATGCGTTTTCAAACGAAAACATGAATGGTATGAATGTAGCCAAAATAATCGGACAAATTGTAACCTACCTTGACCAGAGCTTTATATCAGTACACCACCATTGGCCGTTAATATATTGTTAGTATCAATTCTGCTCTATAGCATAAACGCTATAAAGGTTGTTGTTATTTAGTGTTCGATTGAAGAGCTGCCAGGCTTGATATACTATCCACTTAACTTCAATTACTAATTCTATATCATTAATTGAAGTTCCTTGAATTGAGCCCCCACACTCTAGTCGGCTCAACATGGTTCAATTATCAAACATTGACATAACAAACAGAGCCTCACAAATGGCTCAGTGAGCATCGCAAAGTGCACTAATGGAACACGTTAGTAAATATAATATCCCAATTTTAATGGCTAGATTAATGACAATTTACAAATATTGCATTGTAATCCACAGCAATAGCATGTTTTCAAAAATGTTTTTCTACATATCACAAAAATAATGATTAGATGTATATAATATAATCAAGTCATAAACACGTAGAAGCATGCAAAGGACTTTTTTTTTGCAGCGCGATGCTAAGACTGATAACGATGAGTTCCTATATTTGGCTCTTATAAAATGCATCCCACTAGAATACTTGATTTCACATAAAAATGAACGACTTAATTTTAACTTTTTTCTTGATTGTTTTGGAAGAAATTAAAATTTTCAGAAAAATATATTCTGTGATGGGCAGAATAAATATAAAGGGAGGAGCATTTGGTATCGTGGGGGGAGGGGGAGTGGACAAATTTGTAAAAAATGATTTGCAGGAACGCAAAAGAGAAGAAAAACTACAAGTTGCACGACAACAAGCTGTAAATAAAAGAAAAAGAGAAGGAAAAAAGAAAAACAAATTGCAGCCTAAAATTTACAATCATTTTCTACCCCTCCCCCCACAATATCACACACACAGGACATTTTATTTTTCCATTCCTAAATGGTATATACTATCAACTTGAAGCGTTAATTTTAACTTTTCCCACAATTTAATAGCGGGAAATTTGATGTGCAAATCATAGCTATAAATGATGATCTATGCTATCCTAAATATTTTCCTAAAAAAAAAAGTAACTTGGATTTTTTTACAAAAAATGGTAGATCGTT
This sequence comes from Epizoanthus scotinus, assembly GCA_024757865.1. NCBI lineage: Eukaryota > Metazoa > Cnidaria > Anthozoa > Zoantharia > Epizoanthidae > Epizoanthus > Epizoanthus scotinus. Next base: position 6,414 of record JANUFV010106021.1, on the reverse strand, counting down.
TATGTATGTAGCTAGAAATAATAATTACTTTGCAATTTCTAGATTGGATCGGTCGTGTTTAACATCTCATTCCAAATTCTCATTGTCTCATAAAAACAGTAAATCACACATGGACATTTGTATGTACCATTATCAGTCATACCTGATCAAACATAATATATTTTTGGAATTTCATTAAATTTGCCCGTTTAGTCTAAGTACATAACTGAAACAAAACCCATATGCGAGCACTGCATGATACTGCGTTGTATATAGGCGAAATTAAGACTAAAAATGAAGATTAGCCAATCCTGATACCTGCCTATAGCTTGTCTGTCGGGTGTCGTCTTTTCCCTTGCAGCGTCACGTTTTGCCCGTTACATAACCTGATTAACCTTTCAATTTTTCCCTTGTCATTGCGTTTTAATTTAGTAGTTTCAAAGGGAAAAACGAACCGATAATTTCTTTCCATTTTAAGAACTCAAACCAACTCAAACTCTTTTGAATTATTAGCATCTGCTCTGTTATTAAACTGTAGGAAAACAAACTTCAAAAGAGCTTGAAGTGATAAACTACACAATTTGTTAGTTTCGTGAAATACTTACATCTACCCGTAGATATGAATCCTCAACAAGTTCCAGCCGTTTGTGTGTTAACTTCTTTTTCTCGAGTATTTGCTGTGTTCCGTCAAACTTTTCCTAAAGTTACGCACGAGCAGAATATAACAAAATAAAAATTCTCAGAGAAGCAACATATCTTATATATAAGGATAAAGTTACATAACACAGCTGATATAAAGCCGTTCTATCAATACGATGTTAAGCAATATTAATGGTGAAAAGAAAAGTGTAATATCGATGATAAAAGACATCTGCCATAATGAATATCAGAGTTGACAAACATTACCATCTCGTAGCGGTAGCATGTCAAGCTTTTGGACAGGACAGAATTTCTATTTTAATAAGACATTTTCTTGGTACGTCGGTACTGATAACAGACATGAGATATGTAATTATGTCAACTCCGTAAATTCTCACTGAGCCGCCTAATCTACTCAAATATTAGCTATCGACCGAAGGCCGCACGGAGAGGATTCCCATATAGCTAGGCATGAAACAAAGCGATGCGGTTTAATTTTTTTGTCTTTTGCGTCAATAACGTTCGATGTCCGTCCGTCCGTGGCCAGACCGAACCGAAAGCCGTACTATTAAAAAATTTTAAAAGAAGAGAAAAAAAATCTTCAGAAAGCAACCGGAGCTGAGATTCCAACCGGGTGCCATGTATCAGGAGTCAATAACCCTTGCCACTGGGCCACGAAACGTTTTGTTGATAAATTAAAGCATTGAACTGTTAGACTTTAATCAAAGGAATATTTTATGCAAGCTCCATTTTTAGTCTTGCCTAAATATATATACTATTGCACGCCAAGCCAATACGTATATAGATTATTTCTCACTTTCACGTCTAAAAATTAGTTTTACACGTATTTATTGCTTACGTTACCAGTTATATACAATGATATGGTTGTGATATTGGCCGGAAATGAACTCGGACAACTGACGAAATAGCGAGAATCGTAGCTGAAAATAAAAACTATTACATAACGTTTTGAGCTCCCAGCGTAGAAGAAAGTTTTGTATTCAGTTGAAGTACTGAAGTAAACGATTAGTCGGCTCTGACTATTGGTAATTATTATTGATTAAAGATTAAAGAATCAAATGAAAATTGTTTGAACGTTTATAGAAAATTTTATGTTAAGGTATAAGATTAAAAAAGTTAAGCTTTTAATTTTCATTTTCCAAACATATGATAAAATTTTGGAAACTTGGTCCTGTGTATCCTTAAACGACTACAAAGAGCCTCGTTATTATGACAGATTTAGCGACAATATTCTATTGTGAGCATGTAACATACTTTATATTTCCAAAAGACTAACTTATGGCAATAGATAATCTCAAAAAATTGCTATGATATGATTACCATTTCCTGTCAGACATGTTCAAAGATTTGTGCTAGTGCTTTTGCATTTTTCATGTTTTTGTGCTAGTTGCATGCTCATCACTGTGTAAAAAGGCAAATATCATTATGTTTCCTAATTGCGTGATACATGGAGTACTCCTGGAGTATCATGGAATATCCGAGTACGACTAGTACCCATTGAGTATCAAAAGGACAGGATATATATGTGTAGTACCACACGTGCGTAGTATGCACGAAAACTTATGAGGTACGCCTAGTACCCACAGAAAATCATCGAGCATACTGCTTGTTTGGCCAGCTCAAGTACAACTGAACTCAACGATTTGTTTCTATAGAGACGCATTTGTGTTCATAATAAACACTCTTCAGCACATACAAGGTGTGGCGTAATCCATCAATGGCAAACAGAAATCTCAAGTACATGTGTTAGTTCTTTTTATTAGAAAGCGGAATTGTGTAAGAGCTGAACATGAACGATTTTCTTTTATAAGAACCAGTGAATTTTGGCTGAGCCTCATTGATGTCAATTTCTACGATATTTTGAACCTCGATTGTTCTTAAATTGCCATTCTTGTCAGTTTCGAAACTTAAAAACATAAATATCTTTAAATGTCGCTCGCTCTGCATTCGTCGCCTGTATATAAAAAAGAACAATAAGGTATTTATATCCCAAAATCTGCGTTGGTTTCTGGATAAGTTATGTATTTTACTGTGTCAAGAACTTCTATAAATAGTTACATTCTTAAATACGCGTTTGAATCCAAGCCTCGATTGTTCTTACGTTGTTTTTACATTTTAGAGAAATTTGAGCCTCGTTTCTCTTATAAAATTGATAGCATCAAAAAATATGAGTGTAGTGGCATTTGAGTAAAAACAAGGATTTAGTTTGAGTTCTTAAAAACTCTATCAATAACTTTTTCATGAAAAATTCGATTGCATGTCTTACTCGTGATTTTTTGGGGGAGATGTTAATACCGTTGTAAATGTATATTTTGTATTCAGCTCTGTAAAAAATATCTTCTAATTCATTTTGCTAGTATCATGTTATTTCCTATGTACAAATTAGTATGTGAATGCTCTTTTTGCTAGAAATGTTTTATCATATAACTAAGCATCCAGTATTTTGCAATCTATATTGGAGCTAGGACTCTCTCGTCTTTTAAGTGCTAGCGGAAATCACAAACAGTTTGCTAAAATAGCGACAAGGAAAAATTGGTCCATTTTTCTCTGAGTATATGAAGAGAAGTGGAATAAAAGGAAATGATGAATGGTTTCCCGAATTCCTCAAAGAGCAACTTGTTTCTTTTTGTATTTGTAAGCATTATCTTAAGTTGGCATTATTTCACTAATATATAAGCCGCCGTATATCGAGAATTAAGAGACATAGTTGATGGGACTCCAATCGCAATACATGTTATGTCCAATACATATCACCAAGGTTGCAGGCATTATACCTTTCTATTAGACGCTTCTCACGTGAAGAATGTCGATGTAAATCCTGATGTTAGCGCTTTAAAATTGCCAGAAATGGAGAGCAAGTGAAAGTTGGTAAGCAGCGAAAATTTAAGGATTTATTTAAAAAACTACAACAATGGCAAAGTTTTAAGAACATCTTCTTTATAGAGAATGTTTGGCGAATTTAACCTCGACGGGCAGGTCAATTTGCCATACATTATCTGCAAATAATTTTCGTTGTTTACCAACTTTCAATTGTTTTTTCCATTTCTGGCATTTTCAAAGCGCTAACATCAGGATTTACATCGACAAGTTCTTCACGTGAGAAGGGTTATAGTATATGTCAAAACGTTAATTGCTTTCGCTCTGGACCAGTTTTAAAAAGCTAATACAAAACAATGTCAAATTATTATAAAACCACTGCATGAGAGATATCGAAAACTGTCGAGTTTCTTGCGGATTAAAATATTGCTTCTCCAGGAGCACAGGCCCATATATCTCCAAATGATATTCACGTAATCTATTTCATAGCATTTCATTGATGTTCAATGCCACCAGAAAGCTTGCGTGCAAGACATTGAGTGTCCTCAAGCTGGGAGGCCAACAAAATTACTTCCGCCGTGATCAGCATCATGATGTTAAATAATTGGTTTGATATACCTCGGTCATAATATCTACCAGTTGAATTGCCAACGAGCAAAATGGCTTGAGCTGAAAGGTTCTTAAGGTCAGTTACCGTGCAGGTTGAGAAGTGTTTTCAGTTATTAGCCTGTATCTCTCTCGTTACGCATCAGACACCCATAAACCTATATATCAATGGAAAGCTTGTAAACTTCGGTAACTGATAGTTTTATTCGTTCTTAAGAACTGATTTTGCTGATAATTGACTGGATCAGATGTCTATTTATTACTGTTTGCGGATCTCATATAACGTTCCAGTGAATTTTAATTAGACGCGTTATAATGTTTGTTGAAAATTGCGTGCTTTGAAAAGCGAAGAAATGAAAAGCTAGGACCATAAAACAAAAAGTATTTCGAATTTTAAAATTCCCCAACATGTTCTACATCTTCAGTTGTATTGTTGTCACTCTGCCAAATTTGGCCATAATAGCCAAAGAACTGACGAGTCTAGGATTTTTTGTTTAGCTGTATTTTGACCTGAAAATCGTTTCGAGAAAAACTCTGTCAAAAAGCAAAAGCTGCCTCACGCCCTCCACAAGGTTATGTTTGGTTTTCTTCGCCTCTAAAACCCTGTAGCCAATCACAGCAGTTTGTAACAGCTAGGAGCACATCCGGTAATGACATTATCATGTTTCCGGAAAATACAAAAGCAAACAGGATCGGTGAGTAAACGACAGATTTGGTAAGGATAACCATATTCTATACTTCAGATTGTTGTTGCATTGCCTCGACTGCAGTAAAAAGTGTGAAACGGCTGACAAAAAGGATTTTTTTCAATCAACAATGATCGGCAAAGAACGCACGCAAAGAGGATCGTAATCGACCGAGGAGAAACCAGGGGAACTGATCGAAATGCAAAACAACAAGTGACAGAAGCGGCTAGAAAAAAAGTTTGGCTTGCTCAGCGTAGCCTGCGACGCCAACGAATTAAATCCCTGATTTAGACCGTCTGCGAAATAGCGCACAAAAGCTTCTTCTAACATCCAGCTGCGTGGATCGGTTGTATGTAATCAAATCTGATGACGTTCGATCCCTTTGAGCAGGATTTTAACCAATCGTGTGGCGTATTAGAACAAAAGGCAGACTAAACCAATCAGATTTGATTACATATAACCGATCCACGCAGCTGGATGCTAGAAGAAGCTTTTGTGCGCTATTTCGCAGACGGTCTAAATCAGGTATTTAATTCTTCACGACCGGCTGCACGCAGGCTAGCTCAGCGCCGAAATGACTTGCTTCTGGAGCACGGTGAGATTTTTATTGTTGTTTTATCTGAAAGTGAAACGACAGCAAATCGTTTCAAAGACAAAGCAATAATATAATTTGGTTGCAATTATGTTGACGTTTTGAACGGTTTCTATATCGAACAGCTTAAAACATTTACCAGCGCTCATATAATTAATTGAATCAAGATACCATCATTGTAGCATTGTTACTCACTTCAGGCTTTTTTTCAGATTTGACGGGAGGTGTCATTTGTCGTTGATAACTTCGAATCCAGCACGGAGTCGATAAAGAAACGGGGCAAAACTCCTGGACATAACTGGCATTGGCACTGCTATGAGTTCAATGTACTCGGTTGCCGCTGATCGTGACACTTCATTGGTTTGTGGAATCTTTCGACTATATAACTATACTATGGATATGAATGACGCGACGCTCACTCGGTACTCGTGATTAATTTTCCTGCGAGCGCGAAGCTAACTTCGTCAATATTTGGTGAAATAGTTTTGAAAAAAACCCCTATGGATTCTACGTCGGCGAGTAGGTCACATTAAGATTTATTTAATTAACTGTGGGAGTTGATGTTATGCTGTTCGCCGTGATTAGGATTTGCCAAGTTTTATGACCAATTAGTTCTATCAATTATGCTTTGAGTAAAGCATATTTTTTAAAGTGAGTTTTTCATAAAAGGTATTTCTTCAAAAAAATAGTGTTTTTTTAAGTAAAAGTTTGGGTGAACATTTTTTTTCATTTTATTTTTTTTAGCTACAGCGAAAAACATGTTAGTTTTTTTCACCTTGTGTCTCAATTTGAATATTTGTTTTTACTTTCGGAGCTATCAACAGTGGTCACCACTGTGTCATGACATCTCATGACATCATAGTAACAAGCCACTATACGCGCTTTTTATATAAGAACCAGTAAACTTTAGCTGAGCCTCATTGTTTTTATTTTTTACGAAATTGTTCTTGTGTCGACTACGGTGGCTCATAGAGGACATGCTGCGATTCACTATTTGTTTTAAAATGGTGACTGACAATTTTCACGCTAGTTACTAACTGGCAATTGCCACATAATAACTGGCAATTGCCACAT
>JANUFV010106010.1:0-10239 GCA_024757865.1 Epizoanthus scotinus | reverse complement strand
CGATCTTAAATCAGAGATATCTGGTTTTAGTATGAGGAGCATTAAGGTTTCAGTAGGGGGGACACCCAAAATATATTCTTTAAAAATGCGAAACCCCCATGCCCTCACCCCATAAACTGTGAATGTTCCCTTATGCGGTGTAGGTTATATGGTGACTAACGAGATACTGTCATCAACATCCACGACAAAGTAAAACGTTCTTTTAAAGAGTTATCCGAACGTTTGCGATTAATTCAGTGCTTGTGCATGTTTTTATGTTATTCCTGTTCCCCCCGGGGAGGACAGGGGAGGGCTTCGTCAGAGCCCTCTCTTGCTCTGACGAAGGGCTAACGCTCGAAACGTCAGCTCAAACCTACCACCCTTACGGCGAACAGCAAAACATCAACTCCTACAGTTGATTAAATCAATCTTAGTATCGATAGAATTGATGCAGAGCTCTCAAGCCTCGCACATTGAGCGTGAGACTCGAGCAAACTGGTGCCATCTTACGCTCTTACGCTGAAACAACCATTTCTCACGTATTCATTAACCTGAAGATGGTGGTGTTGATCTAAAACGTTTGTCTTTAATATTTTATCAAACTTTAACCTTAACATTTTAACATGCTTATATTATTCTATTCGTATGGCTACCTGGGGCGGGATTTCTCTCGTCGTGTCCTTGTCAGTTAGGAATAGTCAATGAGTTTATAGAAAACCGCCTTAGCACATAAAAACCAAATAGGTTTCCTATTCGTTATATTTCAGAATATAAAGATTCATATTCCAGAATACCACATCGGATTATATTTTGTCAAAGTGTTTTCGTTACGACCGGCTCATATTTGTCATGCTATATTTCAACTAGGAAACACATTTTTTGCTCCAAAATTTCACCAAGTTGTGTATTTTTGCAACCTATACAAGCTCAGAAACATCTTTAATAGTGACCCTGGTTAAAAAATGTATAAGTGTGAGAGCCGCGTGACGTCAGTGCAAGCCAAGAATATACAAGAAACGACTAACAGACACTTGTTTCGGGAGTACTTGTGCTTTAGTGGGTCGTTACTCTTTTATTCCCGTTCTTCTCGTGTCCTCGTACAAGTAGTACCTTAATGGTGCATCGCGGGGATACGAAAAAACCCTCGAAAAAACCTCACTGTGAGGAGAAAACCATTGGGAAACGTATACTCGAGCCCAGGGCTAAAGCCCTCTATGCGGTGCACCGATTCCCTGGAGTTGGAATTCACAACTAAACACAACGCGCCCCGCCAACACGGGAGTACCAAATCTATGGTTAATATAAAATTGCATCTGAAGCACACGAAAATGTGCTGCACAATCGTTAGCTATCCTTTACATAAACGTCTATCGCATACAATATAAACGCCCAGTTCTAAGTCATAATAAGCTAGAACCCAAGATGGATTAAAATTCATAATATTTCTTAGTCATTACTTATTATTTGAAGATTCGTCAGTGGCAGGTGTACAACAATAGGACACGAAGTCCCCTACTAGGCTGCCAAACTTCAGCGCGTGCAAAACACCGCGGCAAGACTTGTCACAAGAACAAAAACGTTTGACCACATTATGCCCATACTCAGACAGCTCCATTGGCTCCCAGTTCGATCAAGGATAATATTCAAGATACTTGTAACTGTCTATAAAGCTCTTCATAACCAGGCTCCTTCCTACATAACTGAACTCATCACTCCCTACATCTTCGTTCAGCCAATAAAAATCTTCTTGTCGTCCCTAAGTGTAATACACAGTTTTACGGTGAATGATCTTTCGCAGTTGCTGCACCACGTCTATGGAACGAGCTTCCCCTTTTAATAAAAAATGCGGAATCTTTAAATTCATTTAAATCCTATCTTAAAACCCACTTGTTCCATAATTTCTTTGATTTGTAATTTCTTGTTTCAACTAGTTTTATTGTAGCGTGCATTAAATATTATTCAATATTGTAGTTTTCTTCAACTTTGTAAGTCATTTTATCTTCCTAAAATCATCTGTAAAGCATTGAAACTTTGTAACATGCTTAATAAATTATTATTATTATTATTATTATTATTATTACTCTATAAGTTATTGTATATTGAGATGCGAGTAGGCTAATGCAGGTGTTGTGATCTGTCACCACCTCTCTACTCTATAATTAAGAGTTACTGTATAATGGATAAGAGTAGGCTTATGCTGGTGTTGTGGTCTGTCGCCTCCTCTCTACTCTATAAGTTATTGTATATTGAGATGAGAGTAGGCTAATGCTGGTGTTGTGATCTGTCACCTCCTCTCTACTCTATAAGTTATTGTATATTGAGATGCGAGTAGGCTAATGCTGGTGTTGTGGTCTGTCATCTCCTCTCTACTCTATAAGTTATTGTATATTGAGATGCGAGTAGGCTAATGCAGGTGTTGTGATCTGTCACCACCTCTCTACTCTATAATTAAGAGTTACTGTATAATGGATAAGAGTAGGCTTATGCTGGTGTTGTGGTCTGTCGCCTCCTCTCTACTCTATAAGTTATTGTATATTGAGATGAGAGTAGGCTAATGCTGGTGTTGTGATCTGTCACCTCCTCTCTACTCTATAAGTTATTGTATATTGAGATGCGAGTAGGCTAATGCAGATGTTGTAATCTGTCACCACCTCTCTACTCTATAATTAAAAGTTGCTGTATAATGGATAAGAGTAGGCTAATGTCGGTGTTGTGGTCTGTCACCTCCTCAACCTCGATCCCAGGCTACTCTCACTTGCGGTCTCTCGAGCGCAAGTGAGAGTAGCCTGGGATCGAGGTTGTCACCTCCTCTCTACTGATACAAGTTACTGTATATTGATATCATGTATGGATAAGAGTAGGCTAATGCTGGTGTTGTGGTCTGTACCTCCTCTCTACTGATACAAGTCACTGTATATTGAGATCATGTATGGATAAGAGTAGGCTAACGTCGGTGTTGTGGTCTGTTACCTCCTCTCTACTCTATAAGTTACTGTATATTGAGATCATGTATGGATAAGAGTAGGCTAATGCTGGTGTTGTGGTCTGTCACCTCCTCTCTACTCTAAGTTATTGTATATTTTTTTTAAAAGATGAGGAGGGCGTTATATTTGTCAATTCGCGTGAAATCCCCCAGTGGCTGTGTCAATAGCTCACGTTTTCCCCCAGGGTATTCTGGTGGGGGCTTCTAATATGTCAAAAACAAAATCCACCCCCTCGGGCAGTATTTTTGTTCAATAGGTTTCCTTAGCCCACCATGTCCCGGGGGGGAGGTTACGTTGGACTAGTGCATAAGTGTATCTGTCACCTCCTTTCTACTCTATAAGTTACTGTACATGTAGAATAATATTGAGATCACGCGTGGACCCTATGGGACGTATCGCGACAGCCTGCGACCCCTTTTTTAAAATACTTTCGGTTCGATCTTTGTAATTCTATAATGCGCATTTTAAATATAATTTCATGGTTATGAAAAGTGCGTAGATACAATACGACATAATAAATGTGTCTGAATGTTTTGCTAATAGCTAATCCGCCTAATGTCCTACATAATCATATGAACTGGGGCAAGTAATGTATTCCGCAAATAGAAATTGCGAAACAAACAACTGTACTGTAAATAGGATGACGACGCATTAACGGCCTTTTACTTTATCTCTGTAGCAACATAAGAGGCACCAAAAATAGCAACGTAACTGACAATTGCGACTGGCAATTGAGTGGCAATGTACAGTAACTGGCGACGTAACTGGCGACGTAACTGGCGACGTAACTGGCGACGTATTAAACTGACAAGTGGCAATGTAACTGGCAACGTAACTGATCGAGTGGTGACGTAAGTGGCAATACGCGGCATAAGAGGCAACATGCAATCAAAATAATAGAACTGTGGGATGGCCCGTCCAGGGATGAATTTCACCCTCGCCTTTCGTTTCGTTCGTGAGAAAAAAAAGCAGAAAAATTGAAGCGAGTGATGTAAGTGTTATTATGTTCAAAACCCATGTGAGTGTTATCTATTTTTATTAGCCAATCAAATGCGTTTCTAACCCATAATCTGTCAGTCAAACTCCTAATATTGTACTGCATTGTGGGTAGTATTCAAAATGGCGCGTGTCTGAAGCTTCTCGCTGTTGTTGTGTTTTGCAAAACAAAAACACTGGAGACAGACTCAAGAAGGTACTGTATTTTAAAAGAAGGAATTTACGAAAAACCGGACTTTATAGTTTCATGGCTAATCATAACGTGGTGGATGGTTGATCTATCAGCTTATATGGGCGGCAGCGTCTATAATTTCGCATCGCGCGTACATTTGTAGTATGTAGGCGAACAATTGATCTTGTTGCAGCAGGATTGGAACTCGACTCAGGAAATAGTTTTAAGTTTATATGTACACACACCTTCCTGTCTTAATGTGAGCTATTTAACTGCAAAGAAGTTGAAATTCCAATCTGTGTTGTAAGTTTTGATGGAAATCACGGCGATCGAAAGAAATCTGCATGCCGCAAGTCTCGAGCTAAAAACTGCACTGAAATTGAAAACATGTTTGAGTTTGAGTATGAATCGTGTTCGAATGACAGTAGTATGCTAGGTGTTAGCTTTTACGAGATAGTAACTGGAAAGTAAAGAATATGTGAGATTGTAGGTTTTGTTACTTATTATGACCTCGAAGATATGTTCAGTAAGCAATTATTATCTGTTCTTGTCAACAGGAGATGGGGTCTATGGCTTAGAACGTGAGCGAAGACGAAGTTCATCTTGCGCCGGCCTCGATGGCTATGCGACGCATGAAACGAGCACTGTCGCTTCGCGATAGATCGGGGAAAGGAATTGACGACAGCCTCTCCGAACTGGCAGAACAACTTTCCCTTGACGTTAATGGGAAAGAAGGCAATTCCAATGGTAAGAGAACTTATATGTCACTATGTTCTCAATCGAATGTTTCATGTTGAGGCAGTCGATTAGAAATATAAATATTTCATTTGCCGGCTTTGTTTATAGTAAATTGCTTCGGAGTTAGTCTTCATTTTACGGCATTCAGATATCTAGCCAATTCGAAGTTGGATACAAGTGATCCCAGAAGTTTAGCAGGAAAGAGATATATAACGATAATCATATAATATATCGCTTTGATATGGGTGACTTCGTCTTTGATATACGCAATTATGGAGGTACTCACGACAGTTAGTTTTAAGTTTAGCGAATCTGATTAGAAGCAAACACATTTGAAATGCGCAAGTTAAGTGTAAATATCAATACCTGAATTTTTTGAGAGACAGCGTACAGATTTGGGTTGGAAGGTTTAGCATTATTAGAGACAATCAGCAGATTAAGTATTGCAGTGGAGTAAACAGCTTTGCAGTTTGTAGCTAGCGCTTTTGAACAAAAATTAGCGAGTCCGATGGGTACTTTCCAGGCGTCATTAACACCGGGAATGTTGCAATTCATTTGCAATGCCATAAATATAAATAGACACAGAGTTTGACCTGTACATGTTGGTGTTGATATGAACTGAAATCTCAGGCCATTAATTTGCAAAGAATCAAAGTTCGCTATTCACTTTTGTGTTTGAAAGAAGGGTTCCCTGTCGCACTTGTTCAATTTACGACAAGCTTATTAAGGTTGTCAATTCTTCTATAGAATTCAAGACCTGTAACAATATCAAAATGCTTTCATATATATAATATAAGCCTTTGCAAATAATAGAGCGGTCATTTATACGTCTGCGAAAAGTGCATGTTTGCACTGTTAACCCAAGCGGTTTCTTTGGACGTTTTATTTTTAATCCAAAACGTGAGAATATGTATATTAATATTGTTCGAAATTTTGACTTCTGTTTTTGTTTTTTAAAATAGCACACACATTATTGCATAGTCAGCGATGACACAGCGATCGAAGTCTATATAAGGCTTATTTATAATACACAAAAACACTAAAAACTAGAATTTTGCATTTTATATTTAAATTAAAATCCACTTGTGGGGCAAAATCGTTACTAGTATGCAGAACTAACATGATACGCTCCCTAAGTTAAGTTTAAAATACATTTAGCTAAAAATATTTTACATGTTTTTATTTTTTGAAAGCTATCTCCTGTCAAGCCTTTAAAATCATTATGTAGTGTTGAACAGGTGAAATCCTCGCCGTGTCATAATAAATGGATAGATAACAATTGAAGGAATTAATATAATTATTCATGCATATATTTTTTAAATAACTGTTTTTTGTTTTTCTGTCCCCCTAAGACTTGCAATAATAAAATTACTTTGATAGAGTGTAATATAGCAAAAAACATCCCACAAAATCATATTAAAAATATGTTAAAAAATTTCCTCAGCAGAATATATTTATAAGATTTCTAATCCTAAGCTAATGTGCGTTACTTTATCTATAGATATGTTAATTCTTGTGTCATTTAGCTGTGCAGTCTTGCAATGATGATATCTGGAACATTTTATGATGTCTGTATAGTTAATAAGCCCATTGTTGCCATGGCAAAGTTGAATTGAATAATTATTGAAAAATAAGAAAATAGATTTAATGTCAGTAATAAAAGTTTGATTTTGACACAGTAATACCGTAATACATATATTTATCATCATTTGAAACTAACTCATGCTCAAGTCATGCAGAATACTCGACCAGTCATGCTACACAACTTTAGCACATCTTAATTGGTTTCAATAGCTGCTACGACAATTTATTATTTGAGATGTGAGGTTAGTTTTAATGCTAGGGTTAGCTTAGTGGTTAGAAATGCCACCCCGAAAATTTTGGATTTAGATTAGCATAACAATGTCATGATTAGAGCCTTAACAGACAAAACCAACACTCCATCAAGACTTTTTAGCACCATAACAGAAATTTGAAATCATAAACAGATGGAATGCAAATGAGTTAAAACCCTGACTGGTTGGTTGGAAGGTTGGCCAGAAGGTTATGTACAAAAAAAGTGTCGTTGGTGGGCATCTGCTAAAATTTAACTTGGAACCTCCAGGTTACCGTTCCAGTGCTCTAAATCATTCAGCCACGCTGACTATCACAAGTATCTAGTATTCATTCCAACAGAATTTAGTTGGATGTCTGAAATCAAGTTTAGACACCGTTACAAGTGCTATTAATATTAATTCTATGGTTGAGATACTTCAGCCTGCCCAGGGGTAATCTGCCGGCCCAGGGGTAATCTGCCAGCCCAGGGGTAATCTGCCTGGACAGGGGTAATTTGCCTGGGCAGGGGTAATCTGCCTGGACAGGGGTAATTTGCCTGGACAGGGGTAATCTGCCTGCCCAGGGGTAATCTGCCGGCCCAGGGGTAATCTGCCTGGGCAGGGGTAATCTGCCTGCCCATGGGTAATCTGCCTGGACAGGGGTAATCTGCATGGGCAGGGGTAATCTGCCGGCCCAGGGGTAATCTACCGGCCCAGGGGTAATCTGCCGGCCCAAGGGTAATCTACCGGCCCAGGGGTAATCTGCCGGCCCAGGGGTAATCTGCCGGCCCATGGGTAATCTGCCGGCCAAGGGAAAATTAGGAAAGGTGCAAGATGAGCCAGACTGCTTTTCTCTGCCTGTCGGTCAGCTCCTGGGTTTCGGAGGATGGTATCAATGGTGATATGATTGGCTGAATAGATGATTCAAAAGTAAAAATAACAATATTACTAACACAATAATTTCAAAATTATTATTAGATGTATGGTATCTAACTTATTTCTTAAATTCTCTACATTTTAAAATTCTTTACATTAATATGTTATGCCATATGCAGAAGTTCTTTGCCAAGCTATATCGCTGCTTAAAGGGGCAGTGTCACAGGTTTGGGAGACTATGTTCTAGTAACCCAAATCTTGATTTCGTGTTGGCCCAATCTGAAATCAAGTTGAATGGAGAATTGTGATGATCGACTTCCGAATACAAAATACAGAACAATGCTCGAGATTAAAAATGATGAAGTCGATCACCACAATTCTCCACTCAACTTGATTTTAGATTGGGCCAGCATGAAATCAAGATTTGGGTTACTAGAGCTGCCCCTTTAAGTGTTTATTTTGCAGTACACAGAGCCTCAATTAAACTGGACACCTCTGTCTAAATATGAAATGCTGTCAGATATAATATAAATAAATACAGAAATACTGTACAATCGTGTACTTCCATTTCTTATTGCAATACTAATGATTATAAAAAAAATGTAGATGTCAAAGTGATTGCTTATTTGTTGTATCTTTGTTTTTGAAGGTTATGACCACATGAATGGCCCAGTGGTCTTTGTAGACGGAGACGCAGACGCACTCAATGATGTGTTTCACAATGGCAGCCCGGCAGTGAGAATGCGGACAAAGCCAAGATCGAAATCGGTTTGTAAACTGAAACATGTTCATCCTGGTGTTTGCTTACAATATGGCATAAAACATTTTATTTTAAATATGACAGTATACAACAGGGTGCAAATTAAGGATGTTTTCTAGCCTTCAAATTTTCAGTTTTGCGAAAACTATGTTATGTTTTGCTTTACATTAAATTAAATACAGCTTGTCACCTGCTAGTTAATTAATGCTATCTCATTGTATTGTTATATTATATATTGTAGACTCTAGCGGCACCAGGTAGTCGGAGTAAAAGGATGTCGCTCCCAGTTTTGCGTTATGGTTCATCAATGAATGACCTGCGACGGAGTCCGAACTTTTTTAATAAAGGTTCAAACTCTCGATTAAAAAGTCCTAAAGAAGAAGAGCCTATCAGCAGAACGAAGAGAAGAATGTCATTGGTAAGTTTCATTCTGGTTATTTTAAAAGGGACCAGTTATTTGATATTGTGGGCAGTTGTGTAAGAATTCCTGACCAATATATGTTTTCCAGATTAATTAGCTGGTAAACTTAATTTTATACTTATTTCAAGGACACACTACGGTAAATTGAAGGAAAAAAGAAGAGTGAAAGTTTGCAAAGAATGCTATTTATGTTTAGAAATTACCATGCAACATATATATAATAGTCAGTGCCTAATATATTAAGGCATCAGACGTACTTTGAGTTGGTCAAAAAACACAATTTTCGTTTTTTAGCCTGTGATATGACTACACATTTATACTATCCAAATTTGAAAGTTTCAGCAAAATATAGGTTTACTAATTGCTTGATTTCAAGAACTTCCAAGATGTTTACGGTACTTCGAGAGCATGTTAATTAGCGGTGATGACACCTGGATTAAATGTCCGACGTCATTGCTTTTCACGCTTTTAAGATTGTAAGGTCTCGATCCGTGTGTTTATTTTAAAAATATCAGATAGTTTTAACTTGTAGTTTTTGGGGTAAAATGGCAAGTAATGTAGACAATAGACACAAAACAAAGCACGGAATAAGATGAAGAAAACGGCAGAACTACACTTTCAGTGCTTCCGCAAATAAAGATATGAAAGATATGGCAGTTTCATGAATCAGACACGAGATTGTGGTTTGGCCAGAAGTACAGCGAGAACAACAATCATGTGTTGGGTTCTAGACTGCCATTAGTGTAAGTGCATAAATTAAAGATCTTGATGTTGATTAGCGGAAGAGCAGAAATATAAATTGAAAATAAGGCAAATTGGCTCACAGTTTTGTCATCAACAAAATTACAACATGGCCTTTGAGACATCCCAGAAATATCTGGAACATAATTTTCAGAGCTTTCTTAACAGATGATAATAACTCGCCTGCTCTTGGATTTAGGACTTGTTTTTCTTTTATAATTGTTTGATGTAGAGGAAGAGTTTAAAATCCAGGCTACTCCAAGGTACTCGGCTCCCCCAAGGTGCCAGGCTACTCCAAGGGCACCTGGCTCCCCCAAGACATCTGGCTTCCCCAGGACACCCAGCCCCCCTAAAGCACCCAGTTACTCCAAGGCACCCAGCCCCCCTTAAGACACCCAGCTCCCCCAAGGCACCCACCCTTCCTCAAGACCCTCCCCCCCTCCTTCCCCAAGGCACCCAGCTCCCCCAAGGCACCCAGCTCCCCCAAGACACCCAGCTCCCCCTAGGCACCCAGCTCCCCCAAGGCACCCAGCTCCCCCTAGGCACCCGGCTTACCACAAGACATCTGGTTCCGCTAAGACACTAGGCTCCCCCAAGGTGCCAGGCTACTCCCAGGGCACCTGGCTTCCCCAAGGCACCCAGCTCCCCTAAAGCACTTGGTTACTCCAAGGAACCCAGCCCCCCCTTAAGACACCCAGCTCCCTCAAGACACCCAGCTCCCCCTAGGCACCCAGCTCCCCCAAGGCACCCAGCTCCCC
>JANUFV010105999.1:0-10239 GCA_024757865.1 Epizoanthus scotinus | reverse complement strand
TAAGACGAAGATAAAAAGAGTGTCTTTATCCTCTGATATAAACACTCATTTTGCCATCTGTTAGCCAATCAGAGCGCATGTTATTTATACCCTATTATAAATATAATTTGCAAATCTTTATCATGAATACTATATATTTTAAAAGCAGTGTAGCAGCATTTACGAAATATGGAATGCTTCGCCTTCAGTTGTTTAGCTCAGATAGCGTGACGTCTTTCGCCATTATACATTTTATCTATTACTCTGCCTCACCACTCAAGAAAGCTGCTTTCAAAGGCCGTTTCCAATGATTTTGATACAATTAATATTATACAAAATAACCGGAAATCAAGTGCCCGCCTACCCGGAATTGGTTTTGTGTCAAATCCAGGCTTTACGGCGCATTCATTTGGGATATTCATTCATATGCCGGAATAGGAATACACGGAATACATTCTGACCATTTTCCTACCTGGAAGAGAAGACACAGAATGTATTCCAAGTATTCCGGAATAGAAATAGCTCTCAAATGAACGCTTAGTCCGATGTATTCCAACTATGTTGATACGTTTATTCCGGAATAGTGACAAACGAAAGCTCCGTTAATCAAATGCCTGGAAGTTGGCCCCAGGGAGGGGAGGGGTGGGGGTGCTCACCTTTCGATTTGACTCATACATTATTTAGAGCTGGATATCGAACATTACTTCTTCGATAGAAGGTGATAAAGCTCTGTCAGGGGGTCGGGTCCAATTTGTATTATCTCGATGTACTGTCAACAGGAACCTGAGCCTGATCTAAGCCAAACACTACATTTTTTTTTCTTAGCTTCCCAGGGACAAAAAATCTCTCATGTTTTGTATTGTTTATTTGTTTGTTTCTTTGTTTGTTTTCCTGCGCACGAAGGACAGCTAGCGTCTAATGCCAGGCTATAGTCAACTGTCACACTCAAATCACTCTCCGATATTGCTCCAGTTGTCATGCGGAAAGTAATTGTGAATATTGATGGCTGATTTTCCTTTCCATTCTTGGCTCATGACTCTGTGCTCATAGTGAGTGATATTTCGCTTTTGTTTTACTTGGAGTGCAGTGAAGTCGAGACACTCGATGTAGACATTATAATAACAAGGTTAAGTATTTGGCTCCAGTTGATTTCGTCCACCAGTTGTCACGATGGCGTCTCGCCTGCTATTTTGCGTTTTCATCTGCTGCGTGGCTTGCAGTTCTGGTGAGTTAATTTAATTTGTGTTTTTATGTTTATTTTCATAGGATTTTATCCCAAATTAAATTGCTACAATGAAAGAGAAACCACGCGAGGGTTGCGCAGTTGTGTATTGTTTGGGGCTGATTCCGCTGGTAAAGTGACACAATTTGAAATTACAAATCCGAAGCTGCCGATATCAAACATTCATTTATTGTCATTGAAACTAAAATCACAGCCAAATGTCTTATTACCTTCACTTCAGCTCTAGGAATCAAATATCCTATAAACAGCTTCTCTTGGCTTAGAGCGAGAAAGCCTTTTTTCAGGCTAGGAATCAAAGTGTCTGAATGAATGTTAAGAGCGTTCCTCGAACAATTAGTACGCCACCTTCCTCGACTACCTAAAGCAACACCATAAGTCATAAAACATCTTATCTCTTCATAATTTTGAAATCAGATGACTTCGCCCCCTTCTATTGCGAAGTGTAGTATTTGTGATATGTCTGGTTTTCATTTATAATTCTTCAAATTAAAACCAATTGGAGAGAGCATTGACTTATTAGCTTTAAATCATTCGAAGTCATGCGCTTATAAAATTCGATTATCATTGGTCATGTGTAATAATAATAATAATAATAAACTTTATTTATGTGTCTAAAATTACTAAGTACAGTAAAACCTAATTTCTAGTTACAATAAAAGTTACTATAAAAGCGGATGTAGTCACATATTTGCAGTTAACACTCTATGCGAGCGTTTCATGGTCCAAATAGAGTTGTATTTTCAGTCAAGAGTTTATCATGCTTGTTCGGTAGGTCACCCATCCAAGTACTTTTATCATCCGGCCGCCAAATAGTTTCAGTTTGGAATTGTTATAGACATTATTGTTTAATATATTGTATATTATATATTATATAACTTGCACTGTACAAAGTTAAGTTAATATATCCAGTTGGGCGGGGTTAGTAATTGGATGGGTGACCTTCGAATTCTGAGACGATCTCGCTGTTTTGAATAACTTTTCCCATACTTTTTACTCTATCAATGTTTTTCGGAGTCAGATAATATAAGTGATATTAGTTCGGCTAAAAGGTGTTCTGAAAACAAAGTTAGGACCGACAAAATGTTCTCTCACAAGAGTTAAGTGACGACATTTAGAAACAGGAAGTTTTTCGACTTCGCTCGCTGAAAGGTTTCGCTTTAGCCCTCTCCTGACCTCACACTTGACTTGAAATTAATGAATTTGAATTCTTCACCAAAACCATGTACCTGATAAATAACTGAATGTCCTCCAAGTCAGTATAATTGTTCGCGTTCTGTTGCTTGTTTCGTGTATGCTTTTCATATTTATAATTGTGTCAGCTCGGCATGTTTTAACAGACTCCGTGTTTTAAAAGACTCCACGCGTTCTGGTTTTATAAGGATTAAGGGATAGGAGTATTCCAATGGAGATTGTCGTGGGCGAAGTTGAAATTGCTATGAGCAAAGTGAAGCTGCTGTGAGCAAATTTAGATTGTCGTGATCAACTTAAAATTGCCGTGAGGAAAACGAAGCTGAGGATCAGTGTAATGAAAGTGCTGTAACCAAATTGAAATTGCGGAAACCGAAGTAGAAATTGCGTGAGAAATTTGTATTAAAATTAAGTGCTTCGAACAAATGGCACTTTGTTGTTGTGGGTGCGGCGCTTTATATTCAAAGGCGCCTCCGATTGTCTTAACCTCTACGGATGAGGTAACCTGCGATCAGGCCTTATTTAAGACGAACGAGCGGAAGAAAAATATTAGAGATCTCCAGACAGAGCGGGGAAGAAGGCCTGATTGAAAAACCGTCTAGCGTCATGTTCTACATCCAGAATCTGGATGGAGCTCCGATTGGTTACTTAACATTAGGTCTTTTGAACGCGCGCTCTCATTGGTTCAGTATTCCAAAAAGATTGCTCTGACTTACGATTTCTGCAACTCCGATTAACTGTTGTAGCGAGGGAATTATTTAAAGTTGCTTTTCAGAACTAGCATTCTTTGAAATTTTTAAAACTAGAACAGTTGAGACCTGGTCAGAAACGTAGCATTGAAGCTGATATAGTTGATCGTCTCGATCTTCTTGCTATTCTGCCAACTATGGTAAAAACTCTTCCAAATTATGCCCAAGCTGAATTGAAGTTTCTTAGAAATGGCACAACGCCAAAGGAGATGTTTTTGTGTTGGTTTGTAAGCTCCTATAATAATATATAATAATAATAATAATATTTATATAGCGCCTATACAGTAAAAGTATATTAGGTGTCAACAATGCAAAAGGATCAGAAAGCTGGCAGGTCAAATCGTCAAGTACTGGACGGGATTATAGGACGAGCCATAGCGATTGCTTCGAAGTTATTTTAGACATTGTATTTGGAAGTGCTGAATATTGACTCTCTTCAAAGTGGAAAACCAACCTGACAAGTATTGGCAATGTCCAAGCTTTGATAGCTGACGAGGTTCACACAGTTGATGCATGGTGAGAAAATGTTAACTGTGCAGTCATGATTTTACCTGTAGAACACACAAAAGTTCATCAATATATTTTTTGTTGTCTCTTGTTTATATTATTATTATGATTGTTTGATTCCTTTTCCCTTCGTGAGCATTTCTATTCCGCCCGGGTATTCGACCAACTTATTAATATTGTTCTTGTACTTAAATCATATACGGATGTGTTGTCCCTTGAATAGCATCGTAATAGTTTCTATATTCTTGTACAAATAATTTCTCTTCCTCTGCATTCGTGCTCAATAACTCGCCATGGAAAAGCAACATAAATCTGCAACACAACAACGAAAGTCATTCTAGTTCCAGTGTAAAATAGACAAAAAGGTAGATCGTATTAACACATACACGCACACACACACAAATCAGCAATACATGAGATTTTACAGGTAACACATCTTCACGATAGTAAACTCGATTTCAATGATGAAATATCCAGCGGATAAATCCTTATAATTATTGAGCGGATAAGTGTTAACTATTTGTAATAATCTATTTTATCTGTCGAATACACGCACCTTTGAACAATCGGGGCCAGGTTGGCAATTCCATCTTCCATTCTGGTTAAATCAGACAGTGATTGCTTGGCACTATCGAGTATTGTCTATTGATTATTTATAATTATAGTTTATACTCTGTCTCTGCCGAACTACCATTGGAGTCTCCGTTTCAGTTTGTTAAATATTTTACGTGCACGCTTGGACATTTTTCAGTTAAAAACTGTCGTTTCTAGATTGTTTTGATCGGCATGTTTGAAAATCGGAATACCCTCTGGTCATATATTCTTTGTTTCTTGTGGGTCTCAACAGTGGCACACAAGCACCGAGATTATGTTTGTTCCGTACTTCAGTGGACAGTTTAAGCAAGCGCTCATTTTTCTCGAACTCTACAAAATATACAAGGAGTGAGCAAGTCTACTTCCGGCAATTTGTGATTGGCTTAAAATGACAGCCCACGTGTATCGAGGCGCCAGTGGGCGGAATGACGCCAGACGGTTTTTCCGTCAGGCCCTTGCCCTGGTCAGGCCTTCTTTCCCTCTCTGTCTCCCATCTATTTTTTTTCTTCCGCTCGTTCGTCTTAAAGAAGGCCTGATCGCATGTTACGGATTAGGGCACTGGATGCCAGGCTTATCCGTGACGTCACGTCCGATTCAATTCATGGCTTGCATTGTGACGTCATAAAAAAACTGAAATAAATGATATGGGTCTTCTAAATTTGTTATATGTTTTAGGGTTCTATTGTTCAAGTCCTCCTGCAAACTTTTGGGATGATGGAGTGTTTTAATTCTGAGTTATGGATGTTTGAATGTCTTCGCCACAAACTTTTCGCGTATCCCACTGGCCCACTGGCGAGTTACGAAAATCACTAAGTTTGTCCTAATACGAATATTTTGGCTTGATAAATAATTAAAAATGAGTTTAAATTGGATCTATAGCAAAACTAGATAAGTTACATTGGCAATTTGGCTTTGCTAACAACTTTAATTTGCATTTTTGGCCGCCATGTAGGTGTACCATATATTTGTACATGTACAGCCGCATAGATTTTTCCTATTGTTCTGTTGCAGATGCTTTCAACTGTTCATCTCCCGTTATCCCCGAGCACGAGAGGGTTCCATGCGGTATGGGTCCGCATCTACCCACCACGGAGAACAGGTGCAAAGCCATCGGCAGCTGCTGCTGGAACGCCACAAGCGCAAACCGACGGCTCAAATGTTACACTAGAAAGTAAGTGAAGAGTGGTAATGGTTGCATCCATTTCTGCTGATTTGTGGGGCAAGTTTCTCTTCTTACAATTATCCACTTTCACAGGACCGCATAGCACGTTGAAAAGAGAGAGAGACAGAGAGACAGAGAGAGAGAGAGAGAGAGAGAGAGAGAGAGAGAGAGAGAGAGAGAGAGAGAGAGAGAGAGAGAGAGAGAGAGAGATCTTGTATGGTCCTTTGACAATTGCTGCTATTACAATTTATTTCAATTTCTTTTCGAAATCGAACAAAACCTGGAGGTGGGGTGGGGTGGGGTGGGTGGGTGGAATGATAGATGGAGAGATGGAGGGATGGATGGCTGGTAGAACTTCGTCTCTGCCGACTTTTTCTCGCAGTGCTTAATGATCTGTTACACGGCGTTTGGATTAAGAGTTAGTGGACATTGATACAAGCGGTCTTTGTTTTGAGAGGAATGTAATACATTTTATTCTAATGCTAACTAATTTCACGTCCTTAACACTGCAAGGTTGACCTTATATATAGACTCAACGTCAGGCATTGTCTTAGCAACCGTTCACACAATATAAGTTCTTTTTTGATAACAGAAAACTGATTTTACCTGCACGTGTTTCACCTTTGAAAACTGCGAGCATAATCTGCAATTTTTTCAAATTTTTCTTTACCTTCGGATTTATTTTTGGAAGAAAGATACTTTACATGAAATAGTTACGGACATGGGCACAAAAGTCCTCGTTTTCATATAAACAACTTGCTGCTATGTCAGTCATCCCATGTTAAGTTTACATTTTGAAATGGAAGATACAGGGGGAGGGGTGGAATCATTTTGACCTATATATGGAATCCATTCATTACAGTCATCGAAATGTTAGTTCAATAGCGAAAACAATTGTGGAGCCAATAATTTGTCTGACCTGTTGCTGCAGCAAACAAGCGCAGTATATCGAGCCGCAGACCAGATGAAATGTGATTCAGGGCATGAGATCACTATTAATATTTCCACTCGCACTTTATTCTTGTTCAGTTCTTTCCCATAGTTCTGCTCGTTCTTCGCTCTCTAGTGCCCATGCAACAGCAGCTGCAGCCAGCGCGCGGTAGTTGATGTAACGTCATAACAAGCAAAGAGGCAGCTGGTATTTAGCCTGCGTGTTTAGACCCATTTTCTCTCACTCAAACCGCGCGAACCCTGGCGCGAAAGAAATCAAAACCTTGTTTTTTCTCCTGCCATGGCCTGCGCGGTCTGTTTTAGACGGAAACGGCCTGTACACGCAGGGTCCCTGCTATCTTACTACATGTCTTGTGTTTATCTTTAAGAGGCGGTACTTGCATGGTATACCGAGGAAATGCGTGCATCAGCTCTATTAACAACACGCTGCCAGCTGAAAGGAAAACACCTCGCTTCATCGATAACAAGTACGGACTCATCTACACCGAAGGGTTTTTAAAGCAAATGGTCTCACTACTGGATGACCAAATTGATGAGGACGAATGCAAGCACATTCTTAAAAACCTGTTTTGCCATTACATTCTGACTCCGTGCAATGCCAACCGAACTTGGGTTTTGCCGTTTTGCAAGAAGGATTGCTTGGCCATATTTAAAAGATGTCGGACGCCTTTGGGACATGTTGTAGGATTTGTAAAAGGAGCTATACACCGAGCCAAAGTGGATTTTATCCATACTGGATTACCGAATTGTAAAATATACAAGTTTGAGAGAGAATATGACCGCAAGAAGAACGAGACATGCATTCGGACTGGGTTCTTTAGTAAGTATTCTTTGATTATTATTTTTTATTATGTTCTGTTATCATGCAGACAATATTTAGCATATGTCAGGCTTATATTGCTTTTACCATGTGGCTAAATTTCGGACATTTTCTATTCTGAATAAAACACTTTCCATTTACAAACTAACCAGGATAATTTTGTTTCAAAATATAAGAAATTAAACGAAAATATATATTACAATTAAGGGCAGCAGGTGAAGTTGTTGTGTGGTTTACCAACTGCATTATTTCCTTTGCTTATGTCCTCTGTAGCTGGCAAATGTTTGTGTAAGGCTCCTGTTAATGTAAATACCGAAGGAGACTGGTCGGATGGCACGATGGGCGGGGATTTGACTCTAGAAATAAACAATAGCGGGCGAGTAAGTATAGTACAAACAATCATGATTTTCGTCAAATCCTTGTCCATCACCCCCAGGGGTTAATCTTTACTTTTATTGTACTTTCATTGCCGTATAATATAATGTTTGGTATAAGTCGTGAAGAAAAATTAAACCTGTTTTATTCATTACTATGGATAAATTTGTCATCAACTGGCATTGGTACGCCAAGAGCGTTTTACTATAATATGTTTCGGTTATACAAAATTCGTTACAAGGCCATAT
Source organism: Epizoanthus scotinus (assembly GCA_024757865.1). Lineage (NCBI taxonomy): Eukaryota > Metazoa > Cnidaria > Anthozoa > Zoantharia > Epizoanthidae > Epizoanthus > Epizoanthus scotinus. The sequence goes on along the minus strand of JANUFV010105999.1, from coordinate 2,423 downwards.
TGAATTGCTGTAAAGCTGCTCAGAGATATTTACGAAAGTGTTCGTCTTTCTGCTGATCTAAATACAATCTATCCCAAAATACAGAACTTTATATATCTTCGCTTCGTAATAAGGAAATTGGTTTTGTATTTCATATTTTGTTTTTTGGATCGAAGGCAGCTTGTTTCAAAAACTCTGAGCTTAAATACAGATTAGTGTCCTTATTTGGAAAGGTCAGAAACAGTTTTCCCGCCGTGTCATAACCAAAAGTGTTGCCACTTATATGTTCTGTTTATAACTTAACCGGTTATGTGGCTGTACTCTGACGGTTTACGGTTTAAAGTATTGCTATTTGACGGTTGAGTATTAATGTCTTAGGCTGTGTTGACGGCTTAATATAATTGGACAAATCTTAACTGCAAAAAAATAACCTTTTTTACGGTTGACTGTAAAATTTAGGCCGTTTGATAGTTGATACTGAATCCCTCTAACATGGATGAATGTTTTATGTACCATCAGATTTCACAGCAGAGCCAATTAACAAAACAGTGAGCACATCTTTGACGTTCTTGTATTACCTGGTGCCGGTGATAGTTGTCATATTGCTGGTGCTAGTAACCGTGGTCGTGGTTACATTATGTCGCAAGAGCGAAGCCAAAAAACGCCAGGTGTTAAAGAACAACAGGAGGGTGTCCTTCTCGGGCTCAATGAACATGCGAGACAGACTGCGGGCAGAATCTCTGAGGAGCATCGACTCGCGGCTCTTGAGGCTCTTTGACCCAGACAAGCTAAAGCAGTATCCTCTTGAGGAGGTGGAGTATGTGAAGGACTTGGGTGAGGGGCATTTTGGGAAGGTATACCATGGTAAGTGAACATTATCAGTGGACAAAATGACGGCTTTCAGTGTCAGAGGTGAAAACGTACCGGGGTGATATCCTTTGGGATTTTAACATAACCGTCAGTGGAGTAGAGTAAAAATCCCTATATAAAGAAGTTTTCTCTGATTTTATTAGTTATTTTATTTTCTGTCAAATTTTTTGAAGAGTGAATTCTGAGAACAATTTGGAGCAGAAGAAATGTATGACTCAATACAAGAACTAGACAGAAGCACTTTATTCATTCAATGATTCAGCCAAAAAAAAAATTGCTACAACGAAATATAACAATAGCGTTTGTCGGTCAGAGTCACAAGTGCAAACGCGTTTCACTGTTTTATAGTTTGCAGCACTTGCGGTTTATATTTCGGAGCTCTACTGATTCAGTTGCATAATATCGGCACTAGCTAAGCATCATTTGCCATCATTAGCTATCATTTAATATCACTGTAGATATAATTTGATTCACATAAGCTAGAAAGTGCTGCAGGTTGATTTGCTTTCTAAATACGATTTTTTAGTGCATTGCAAACATTTGCAATTCCGTTAAGATGATTCTCTGTGAAACTCCCAGTTCTTATTGAGGGAACCAGCGGTAATTTAGTAAAGCGCATATGTCTTTCATGTTTGTTGTCCCATATTATCTCTGACTGAAATTTCAACCCCCATACTTAGTTGGGAGGATATGCATATTGACACATCCATGATAATTTCCAAATATTTTTTTGCTCACATTCTTTGCAATATGTTGATAAATACAATTATCATAAATGAATAAACTTTGGGTTTTTCCTCTTTCCCCTTTTTCCCCTTTTTCTCTTTTTCCCCATTTTCCTCTATTTCCCTTTTTCCTCTTTTCTACCTTTTCCCCTAAGTGATTAAAGTAACACCAGATCAACATAGTCTCCTTTGCATTTACCTGTTCCGTAACCTCGGCAGGTCGGGCGATAGGACTTGTCCCGGATGAACCAACCCAAGTGATCCATGTGGCGGTGAAAGCTCTCAAAGAAGGTTCCAACAAGGAGACCAAGGATGAGTTTTTCAAGGAGGTCACTCTTATGTCCATTCTGAATCACCCGAATATCGTCAGACTGCTGGCTGTGTGCACGGAGGAGGAGCCATATGGAATGATCTTCGAATTCATGAGACATGGCGATCTCAACCAGTATCTTAGAAATGCCAAACCAGCAGAACAAAACGATCCTGTAGACGCCAAAGGTAGACTTAGTTTCACTGTAGCTAGGACTGTTTGTGGTTCATAGCGTCATGTGTGCTTGACGGGTTAGGGTTTAGTTTTATTGTTGATTTGTTTGTTTGTTTGTTTGTTTGTTTGTTTGTTTGCTTGCTTGCTTGTTTGTTTGCTTGCTTGTTTGCTTGTTTACTTGTTTGTTTGCTTGTTTGTTTGTTTGTTTATTTGTTTGTTTGCTTGTTTGCTTGTTTGCTTCTATGCTTGTTTGCTTGTTTGCTTGTTTGCTCGTTTGCTCGTTTGCTCGTTTGCTTGTTTGCTTGTTTGCTTGTTTGCTTGTTTGCTTGTTTGCTTGTTTGCTTGTTTGCTTGTTTGCTTGTTTG
>JANUFV010105988.1:0-10241 GCA_024757865.1 Epizoanthus scotinus | reverse complement strand
AATCAAACAATACTAATCAGCCTCGTTTGTGGCAGTGTCCAGATCCGGTTTCCAGCCACCTTTTAGCCATATTGATTTAATTAATATTAATTAATTGATTAATTAATTGATTAAATAATTAGCAATTTTTTATAAATTAACATTTAGGAAATGGAACTGTTATTTATTATACAGGCATGAGAGAGTACGCAATCAAGTTATTAGTCATTTTTTTATCATTCTATTTTGCAGTTCTTCTCTCTAATTCACCTAAATGTATATAATAAACAAGTTATCTTGTTTCGCACCTATATCTAATTCTATCATCAACTGGCTCGCTGTAATTGGTGAAAACTGTTGTGTCCCTACCGTTGTTCTTTTCATTACGTATTTTTCTCGTGTCTACGTGTACTTTGTTGTATTTGCTGTAAATTGGTGAAGCTTAAGATGAAAATAATAAATAAATATCATAAATTGAGTTCAGATGCTTTTAGTTGGCGCGTGTTTTGGTAATTCAGTGTGTTACATAAATTATCCATAGTTTGAAAGTTTGAACAAACGAGGCCGAGGTTCTTGATAAAATAAAAATATTAATAGTTAAAGTAACTAATTTTGACAGTGAGTATCTCTATATTCGCAGGTGCAGGGCCAATAAAGCCTCCCACCATACCGCCGATCAGGCCTCCCAAACCACCTCGTCCTCCAATACGACCTCCTGTTATTGGTAAGATCGTAATGCATGTAACGATACTTCCGGTTACGGTCTGGTCATGTGCGGCTAGATTCACTTCAGTGCCCCGAGCACCTATTCCGGTTTTGTAGCAGACAGAAGCTTTGAGGACCGACGCATCTTTATAGTTTATTCTAGTTCTAGTTTGTAGTTGTTATCGGTGCTTCATATTGCTAGCACATGTTGAGGAATATAGTAAAAACAACACAATACATAATTACCATTTTCTATATTATTCAATTAGGATGAGCGTGGTGATTGGTTATTTGTTTATTATATTCCTTAGCTGGATAATTTTCAATCCAAATGAACGTTTATCATTGAACTATTTCAAATTTAGGTATAACAATACATCGTTGACTGGTTTTTCTGGTCTTCGACCTCAGGCAAACAAAACAGATGTACCCCATAGCACCAGTCAACCACTATCGGTATATAATAGAATGAATAGAACATTGTTGATTTTACAACCCATATCTTTATTACGGTCGTGGTATTCACTATTATACATTGTCAACCAATTTTGAAATAGTTCTATACTATTGTAAGATAAAGAAAATAAAGCACCTGCGTGGAAATGTTTCCACAGAAAGTTCTACACTTATTAACAAATTTATTCAAATGGAAAAAGACATTTCAAGGCATGTAACTTAGACGATATTATATTCAGGCTTCAAGAGACTTTTCATCTATCTGCGAAGTGAGGGATGTGAAGACAAAGGAAAATACAGGGGATGTGGCAGAGCTTATATCAAAATAAATGGAAAGGATCTGTCACTGCACCGTCGAGGTTGCAACATAGCTGTGCTTGACTACTACACTGGTACGTGCTACTGACAATATATTGTATTAATTTATACTGATCATATCCTATCCTTTATTAGTTAGTAAATACCTCAAATTTAGGCTAGTTAGTAGGTTTTTTCACTACATCAAAGAAAGTTTGGTAATTTTCTAGAAGAATAAAAATCATTACGACAACAAGTTTCAATCGCAGTATTAATATAATTCTATCAAACTTTTTAGATTCCACTATCATCAGACTCTCTATATCATTTCAAAGCACACCGATGAACTATTTATTCTGCAATTAATTTTGAATTAATGTTTTAAAAGTGTTTTTCCTTTTTTACCTTTAATTTCCGGTGTTATATTTGTTCGATGGCGTTTCCTTGGGTCTAGTGGTAGGATGATGCTGGTTTACTATTAGTCCAGAGTAAATATTATTCCTCAAATGTTTTTGCTTTATTGTAGAGTTTAGTACCTATAACTCGCGAATACTAAATCCTTCCAAGTTTCACCTACTTACTGTAGTAATACTCGATATATAGAACCTCCTGCGAAATTGAAGAATTCAAGTCATTTTCTTACAATTCAACTGTTTTGAACACTATTAATGCATAGCAGGATCTCCAAAGTACTGAATTTATTTGTTAAAGTATTTGTTTTAAGTTACTGTGAAATTAGGGACTGTCAAATGTTGCAGCTATTCCAAGTCTATAGACTTTACAGTGTGAAGATTATACAGTTCTCTTCGCGAAATGAACAGAAACAATATACAGTTGAATCCCGACAACTCGAACCCACGGTAACTTAAATTCCCCGCTAACTCGAAGCAAAACTGATTTCCCTTGGATTTGCCTCGTATATTTACTATAATTTTAACCCCGCTAACTCGAAGCGATTTTTACTTCCTTTCAGGTACTTTTCTTTGTCGAATTTCACTTTTGCGGACTAATGAGCCATAACATTTTGCACCGGAAGATAACATTTAATCTCATTTATATATTATATTATCACACGTTTGTATGTCCGTAAACAAACAGTTTTGACAGTTCTTCCCGGCGAAGATAATTAATGGCGCGTAATCTGGAATCGATCTGTTGTTTTTCATTACTTGCCAATCTTGCCTGAGTTCATTCTTGAGAACAATAAAAACATGTATAAGCATAAAACCTCTTTAATCAAGTGTTTCTGGTCTTTTTGTTCAAAACCCCTATAACTCGAAACCCTGATAACTCGAAACCTCGATAACTCGAAACCCAGATAACTCGAAGTATTTTCAATTTCCCTTGGCAATTCGAGTTACCGGGGTTCAGCTACTGAGATTTGATGCCACTTTCGATAACTTGAACTCTAAGTAGCTTATTTTTTTTTCATTACCCGTAAACGTTTGAGTTTATCGCATGTCAATTGTAAAGGAAAGTAGTCTATACTCATATACAAAATCTTCTAGGTTCCTTTTTATTGAGAAGATCCTTTGATACTTATGGTGATCGAAGAGCAGGAAGAAAGATGGCTTCCTTCTTGAAGTCACTAACTGGAAGGTAAGGTTTTGACACAATCTCTAAAAATAGAAATCATACTCTCTGAGGTAGTGGAAGCGTGGCACGGTTGATGCGTTAATTCGGAATGCAAAGATCAAGCCCGACCTTCGGCTCAGATGTAATCTTGAGCCTTTAATACTGAGTTCAAGCCCAGCTTTGAGTCGTGTTTGTACATATTCAACTGATCTCCATTTGTTAATATTTTATTTTTTAGGAACCTAGCTAAACAGCTAAAAATAATGTAGTCGTTTATTTTCTGAAGTAAGGCATAAGTACGCTACAAGTAACTTGATCGTTCTTGAATTTTATGATGTAGCTGTATACAGTAAGTTGACTTGATCTGTTTTTATGTTGTAGGAAAATTGTTCTCGTTTCTGTCCAAGATTCGGGGGCAAAGTATATTAGACCAGCATTTGCACAATTACGACGAATCGGTGGTCGTGTGTTCAAATTCGGATACCGTGGGTCCTATGTGCTTGTAGGGTACATTGGACGAGGACGAAGACCACACTGGTCTAAAGAGGTGCAACACATTCGCCGTAAAGGGCCGAGCATCATCAAGGCTGTAATTAATCTACCTAGAGTCAGACGAGGTACGTAACAAAGTGATTATATATTATAGAAACATCATGAAATAGCAGTGGAAGATGTGTTGGAACAAAATGAAACACTAGTTTAGTTTAGACGACGTTCTTGGTCAAGTGAATTGATTAGTCTTTAATTGCCTTGTGCACGAATTTTATAGATGAAATGCGATAGTAAATTACACTAAAAAAAGTATCGAATTTTGATTTTGTGATGGATTTGCTACTGGGGCATTTAATTGAGTAATTGCGCCAAATAATTCACAGGAAGTAATTACCTTCTGAAACACTTTTCTACATTTCATAATAAAATTGTTACAAAAACCTATTGGTTTGAACATTTAATCACCATCTCAATATAACATTTGTTAGTTTCCAGTATACAATGATTGATTACATAACAAGCGAACTTTATCTAATCTTCCAGGAACTGCTAACATCGATATCCGTAGCGAAGGCTGTGAAGATCCAGGCAAAGATCGTGGTTGTGGCAAATCGTCGATCTGGGTTAATGGAAAGAATTTCTCTCGTCGTAGACGTGGAATCAATGTTGTTGTTCTTGCTTATAAGACAGGTACGTTTTGTAGTGATGAGATTGGTTCGCAATCCAGAAGGGAGAAGGAGTTGAGTTCAGAAGTTCTGTACTAAATAAACCATACGTGATGTGCATGGTAACAACAACATATCCAACTGAAAATATTTGTATTTTAAATACAATTCAATTTTGTTCTTTTCTTATCATTTAGGTCGCCGTTTGTCAACTCGTTCTTTCGATACCCATGGCGATAGACGGGCAGGTTTAAAGTTGCGCAATTTCTTAAGAAGACTTAATAGGAAGAGGTAGGTCTTGATATGCTCACCTGGAGTTTGTTGAAATGTTTGCCGAAAAAAGAAGAAAACTTATTTTTGTAGTTGTTCAACTTTTTTACCGTATTTATCTTTCACTTGCAGTCTGTACTTCCTATTATTTTATGATGTGATGTGGTAAATACTTTAGACCTTTTCCTGCATTAGATCATTTTTAACAAGTGCTAATCTCGTTTGCCATGATATTTTAGAATTACTTACTTTATTGCATGCTATTCCAGTCGAAAGATCGTGCTGATTACCGGTCAAGATGAACCGTCCCGTTACCTGAAGCCTGCCATCAGACAACTAAAGAAGATTGGTGCCTACAAAATAATAAAGAAAAACTTCCGTGGCTCGTACGCTTTGGTCGGCTTCGTGGGATTCAAGAGGCGACCAAAATGGTCAAAACAGGCGCAAAATAAACGAAAGCGCGGTCCAAGTTCGTTGTCTGTGAGAATTAAATTCCAAGGTAATCAAACGTGCATTGATTAATACTGTAGTTTTTGTAGCTTTTTAATAGTTAAAACTAACAAGACTAATTTTCAGTTTTTTAGCTGTAATTTTAAAATTGTAATAAACCATCTATCTATCTATCTATCTAATTTACAAGCAGTAAAGAAGAAGGACTATTCGATTATACTCACAAATATGATAACTCATTATTTATAAGGTATTATTATTGCTTATATCTGTTATGTACAACCAAATGCGGTAGTTTGTATTTTGAAGAATCAATTTAATGAAGTTCTGTTGAGTAAGTAAAATTTACTAGTTTACATCTTGTTGTGAGCCCACTCGCACTAGTCACTACCATATTTAAAGACCTCAGCATTCAACTACCGTGATCCTTTGCGATTTGTTTATGTCTACATCCGATATCTCAGCAGAATGGCGGCAATCTAGAGTCATGTATAGTAAATGTAAGATAAATGTAGATAAATACAACACAAACGTGACTCTAGATTGCCGCTGTTCCTCTCGGATATCTGATGTAAGCATAAACAAACCGCAACTGAAGGATCACGGTAGTTGAAGGCAGATGCCAACACCTATTGGTTGAAAAAAAAGAAGTGCACTGATTGAACGGCTATGGTAATGGCAGGATTTACTACAATCAATTCGATTTAGACATAAGAATTGAAAGATTTCTTATAAGATTTATATGAGTTATAGTTTCACTTTATAATCCAAACTACAAGATCTGGCCACTGTACATACATGTAACTCACCGTAACTGTAAGCAATATGTGGTTACTGTACATACATGTAACTCACCATAACTGTAAGCAAGCCCATGTGCATATTAACACGATGCCTGGTTCCTTTTGTTACAGCTGGACCTCCAAGACCACCTATATGTCCACCAAGATGGAGAAGTAAGTTAAATATTTATATTCTTACACTTACAATATGATTTGGATTACGATCAGGATTAGGGTTTGGTTTTAGATTTGGATTTGGATTTGGATTTGGATTTGGATTTGGATTTGGATTTGGATTTGGATTTGGATTTAGATTTAGATGTAGATTTAGATAAGATTTCGGTTTGGGTTTAGGTCTAGGTTTAGGTTTCTACATCTAGGTCTACGTTATTCTTAGGTTTAGGTTTATGTTTTGTTTTAGGTCAGGTATTGATTTAGGTATAAGTTTAAGTATAGGCTTAGCTTTAGGCGTAGGCTTGGGTCTAGGTATAGCTTTAGGTATAGTTCTAGGGCTAAATTTAAATCTTATAACAAACCAAATAGTGATATATTGTATTTTATCCATTAGGCATCAGGGTCAGAATCCGTAGCGAAGGATGCAATGACAAGGGAAGATACCGCGGATGTGGAAGAGCTTACATCTGGGTCAACGGAAAAGATCTCTCTCTGCACCGTCGAGGATTCAATATTGTTGTTTTGGATCCCTACACTGGTGAGCAAGCAAATGATGTACTATTTATAATCATACATAATAATAATAATAATAATAATAATAATAATAATAGATAGAAAATAATAAATTAAACTCCTAACTAACGTTTTTACCTAAGTGATAATGTAGGATGCTTAATGAGGGTCTCAATGAGGGAAAGGGGCTGGGGTACCTATTACGGCTAAAGGGTTAAAATGTTAGGATTTTTACGGTTAAAGGTTAAATTTTTTTTCAATTTTCACGCTTAACGACTATGTGGTAACCCCATTGAAACCCTCCTTTATAGGAAAGCTCCTGTTCCCAATCAAGTCCGTTCGATACCATTTAACCAAAATATCCAAACTATTTGCAATACGATAACTGTACAATCTATTTCCACTATCTAATTAAATTGAAATACATTAAAATTATTTAAAAAGGGAGTTTAGATGAAGTGGTTTGACACTTGATTAATATTAATAATTAGGAAACCTTACAAAATCTACTTCAATAGAAAAACATTTGAATAACTGAAGTAAAAAACGAAAACGAAAATTCAAGATTTTTTCAGTACATTTCAAAGCCTCGTTTGTAACAACTTTAGCTTCAAAATTATATAATATAAATTGACCACATTTTCTTTGTGGATTTAGCTGTGAGACTTGTGTAAAGGCGTTGGAGAGATTGCCATTAAAATTTGGAGCTACATGAGACAATTTAAGAACTTTCAAATTGTGCGAAATAGGACAGTTATGAGAATCAAATTTTGAAAACGTTATGATGCGATTGGCCTCTTATGTATGATTTCTAACCGCTTGATATTATAATTTTAGGTATTTCCGTATAACGAAACAACTATATGTGAGAAAGATACGTTAGCTATCTAACAATAATAACTAAAGGGTTGGATCTACGTTTGCGCATACCACCCCTTACTCACTAACCTTGATAATATCATATTTCCATCTTTAGGTCGGTTAATTATGCGACGATCATTTGACACACATGGCAACAGTAAGGCGTCAGTGAATATGCGAATCTTTATCCGTACCCTGCGAAAGTTAAGGTATGTTTTCTTCTTTGTTCTTATAAACTAAGAAGTTTATGAAGTTAATTAGACCATGAACGGATAAACCGCTTGTTAATTGAAACATCTAGTTTTTTATAAATTGTTTCAAACACTATATATTTTAAGAAAAGCTAGTGTGTCTGTAAATAGCACTGCTGTTGTTAAACAGGGAGATAAAATTTAAGTAATTTTTATTTTACACAATTTCATTTTTAAATGACATAAACGGAGTTAATTAACCACTATGATCCACTTTCTATTTCTGAAACAGGAAAATCGTGCTTGTTGCAATACAAGATGAAGGCGGAAAGAGATTGAGAAAATCAGACGTCAGCGTCTTGAGTACACTGTTACAATATCGTCGAGTGGCCCGTAAGCTGCGAAAGCCTTCATACCGAGGATCATTGGCGCTGGCAGGTTTTGCAGCCCGTAGTAGCTCTTACAAGACAGGCAGGCGTTTCAGGCCTAAATTTGTGCAGAGAAGTAAAGGAAAAGGACCTAGCAATCTGGCAATAAGGCTTCGCTTGGCTAGAAGACCACGAGGTACGTTAATCGTGGGGTTGAGCAAACAAGTGTATCAAAATCATGATAATGGTTTTTGTTGTTTAAGATGGAAAAGCATCACAACTATTTATATACTAATATATTGCAACATTTGATAAATCTCTTTAAGGGAAAATCTTGGTGGAGGTACGCAGTGAAGGCTGCAACGATAAGGGCAAGGCTCCTGGCTGTGGTAAGGCGTACATTATTGCCAATGGAAGGGATGTGTCAAGACACCGCCGTGGACACAACGTTGCACTTCTCGACTACAAAACAGGTGACCATTATTATTGAACTCCCCGCACCCAACAAGACAGACGCATAACTGTGGGTGCGGTGGAACTACGTGAAAGCAGATCTCAGCCCATTTTAATAACAAACTCATTCAAAAGCACATAAGCAACTATAACTCATGCGATATCACGCTATAAGTTATATCCTATGTGAAAAGTAAACTAAATGTTTCCGCTTGGAAAGAGACCACGATGACTTGCATTGCTATCGCTTATCGTATATCCCAGCGTCCTTGCACTGTTGTTTGTCATGTTAAGACACTTCTAACACTACTACAGCATTTTTGAACGTCATAACACGCTTGAGAATTCAAGAAACTATTTATTATCTCTTTCATTTCGCTTTGCCCATTCAGCCGTAATAAGGACATATTATCATTATTATTACTATTATTAATATTATTATGATTATTATTAATCTACACAGATATTCTTGTAATACAAAGTTTATTTGTGTTTTCAGGTCGTTTAGTTGATTCAAGATCGTTCGACACCCATGGTAACCGCAATGCCGGCACTGATCTTAAACGATACTTGAAGTCTATCAGAGGAAGGTAAACATGGTTGATTTTAGCTTTCTCTGAATGTGATCGTTGTGTCAACTGCATAATATAATAATAAGACAGTTTACGTCTGTTTAATCATAATAATAATAATAATAATAATATGTATTTGGGGCATTATATCTATAGTCTTAATGCTCTTACAAGTTAAAAAGTTAAAAGTTAAAAAGTTAAAAGTTAAAAAGTTAAATTACATCAATAATCATGTGCTTTTATGTCACTTTTTTCCTGGCTGTTATGACATTCTATCATTATAATAAACAATATATCTTTTTTCTCTTTCTTTTTCTTAGTACATAAGTTCCCCTCTTTCTATATATTAAACAATCCTACCTATAATATATTATCAGCCCACATATATATTTTTTCTTCTACTTTTGTTTTCTACATTTATAACATTATATATATGTTATACGTCACATCCGGCCACGAATATAGCCTTTGCTTCCTGCGGGTTGTGACTATTGTAAATATATCCATTTCAATTAAAAATTGTTGTTGTTGTTATTATTATTATTATTATTATTATTATTATTATTATTTAGAAAAAAATATTCTACACATTAATACTATATACTGAGCTCTATCTGTACAATGATACAATACATAATACCAAAGATTAGATCTTAACAAGAAACATATTTTATTTCTTTGAAGGAAAATCGTTCTAATTTCTGTGCAAGACGAAGGTAGCCGATTCATATCACCAGCTTTGAATGAGATCAAGCGCTTAGGTGGAAGTAATTTCATAAATGCCTTCCGTGGATCCTATGCTCTGATTGGCTACACTGGTAAAGGACGTCCGACTTGGATTCGGCAGCGCCAATCACGCAGAAGTGGTGGACCTTCCACTGTAGTGTCAACAATCACACTCAACCAACGAGTTCCCGTGCCACCCCCTGTTAAACCACCAGGTAAGAACTAATTTGGTGTTGCTGAATATCTCTGACAAAGTTGTTAAATAAGCCCTAACTCAAGTTATGTATAGGATCGAAATTCTGGGTGTTAGATACACCAGAGACCTGTATGTGGTTTAGGAAAATCATACTCTAGTTATTTTTATTCATGAATATTATTGCATGGACCATGTATTTCCCAATTTCGATAAATGAACTTGAGATTTCGTCGTACTAACACATAAGTTTGATTCAAATCCGAGTTGTAAATACTATCAAACAAAGGACCAGGCAGTAATGCCTAACTTGTATTTAATTGTCAATATTCTTGGTTTGCATATGACGTCATAGCCGCCATGTTGGAGCCCTATAACAATAGAGTTGTAATTACTTTCTTTTGTTAGGGGCTCCAACATGGCCGCCATGCCTTTGTAATTTGAATCTCTGGGATTGAGTGAAAACCATCAATTGGTTCCGGAGGGATATTACTTCCATAAACCTTTATACTAGGGGGA
>JANUFV010105966.1:0-10248 GCA_024757865.1 Epizoanthus scotinus | reverse complement strand
CAACAGTTTATTCAAGACGTTACAGTTTAAAAAAAAGTGGAATATGCGTGACCGGTCAACATGACCGGCAATGGAACATTTTGTCCGGTCAAATCACCATTCTGTCCAGACATTGTCCATTGACCGGCCGTTAAATTGAATCATCAATTTTCATGAATAAAAATTGAAATTGCAGTGGAATTTTTTTGTTATGTTCTTGAAATGAAAAATGAAACTACATGACTTGTACATGTTTACATTGTGTTACTTGTACAGTTATGTATAATGGGGTAGTCAGAATTCATGTACGTGTACATATTTGTTTACTTGTAAAAATGAATAATGTATCTTGTTAATGCTATTATTGCAGATGGCCCTGAAGCACCATCCAGATAAAAACCCTAATAATCCTGAAGCTACAGAAAAAGTAAGTGAGATCTTGTAAATGTAATTAAAAATATTTTTGGTAACAACTGAGTGAATGTCACACAAGTAAGTAATTATGTCACACAACAAGTGAGTGGTTATGTCACACAATAACAGTGATTATATCACACAACAAGTGAGTGGTTATGTCACACAACAAGTGAGTGATTATGTCACACAACAACTAAGTGATTAATATGTCGCACAACAAGTGAGTGATTATGTCACACAACAACTAAGTGATTAATATGTCACACAACAACTGAGGTAATGTAATGCAATGTCACACAACACTAAACTAAGTGAATGTCACACACCAACTGAGTGAATGCCATATACACAACCAAGTTGATATATCAAATACACTTCCAAGTTAATGTTACACAACAATAAGTGAATGGTGACACCCAATCAAGTTAATGTCATGCAACACTGAACAGAGTGAATGCAATAACTGAGTGAATGTCGTGCAATAACAGTGTGTTATATTATTTATATATTATTTCAATGAAGTTGTAACTTGCAGTACTTTTATTAATCTCCATATTTGTTTTGTTCAATTGCAGTTCAAAGACATTAACCACGCCCATAGTATATTATCAGATCCTAGTAAGCGAGAGATTTATGATCAATATGGTTCCATGGGACTTTATATAGCAGAACAATTTGGAGATGAGGTAAGTCAGCATTCCTGGAGAGTGGATAAACCACATCGTCACATACTTGATATACCATGTGATATTGTTGATGCATGCAGAAACGTGTTGGCCAGTTCAAGCTACATGTACACAGCATTGTGTACAACATTGAAACATGCTTTGTTTGTCTATCTTTCTTTGGGGGTTTGTCTGTATTATACTTTACATTTTTTTTTTCAACATTTAATTTACAAATATGTTTACAATAAGTGGTTGTAAAAAGCAAAAAGTGGTGTTAAAACAATTACAATAAATGGTAGTCAAAAAGCAATACGGAGACAAATCAATAAAACAAAGTAACATAACTATTAACTATAATATATTGCGGCAATGACTTTACCCCATTTCTTATTAAAGGCTTCCCTAGTATGAGAGGTACCGTATATGCAATGTATTTTTCTGTGTTCATTTTGTCTTTTAGCAAAGAAATAAAAACTGAGAAATTTTGTTGATGAAATTACAATAAATGTGGTTTTTGGTGATTAAAAGGATGTGCATGATTTAGAGCGATCTCTACCTTCCCATTTATAGTCTGTGTTCTAGTTGCCTGTTTATTTTATATTATTTATATCATTAATATTTCCTTAACTTTCATTATGTTTACTTAGGTTGTACATTACATAATATAACATTACATAATTATATTTTATATACATTACTATAAATTGTTAAATTAATTATAATTATGTTTATGTAATTATGTTTATGTTTTGGTGAAGATACTCTATTTATTATCACCTACCATAAAGTACAAAATTAGTGTTGTAGTATGTACATAATTTTGTGACTGTATAGCATTTGCAGAGTGGTTTGTTAGGACAAATGCTATTATAAATCATTATTAACCAAGGTACACGATTGTATAGACAACTTAATTTTTGCATGACCCATGGAATTATCAGGGCTCAATGTTCATTATTTTTTTCAGGTGCACAAGTTTGCATAATGTTCAATTTTAAGGTGCACAGACAAAATTTTAGGTGCGCAGACCAAATTTTAGGTGCGCAGCTGAAAATATTGAGTGCACCAACCATTTTTACAGAGGCATTTAAGCTAAAGCAAAGGGCATATTTCTGTCCCTTGGTCACCATAAAAGAGGCATGTATGGTAATAAGGCCACGCCAACTTAATTAGCTGGTTTGCTGGATCCACTGAAAAATTGAAAAAGAAAAATAATTTTTTAGACTTTGAGTTAAATGAGGAAAATATTTAGCTGCACCCTCAAGATCGAGCATCAGGACTGTCATTTCTTGAGTGTCTTCTCGTTTTGTTCAAATTGGATACACAATATTTCTAGAAATTCTTCATTTCTTTGTCTCACTGGTTCAAAACTTTGTTAATTCAAATCCGGAAAGTAAAAAATATGTTATCTTACTTGTATTTGCGTTCATGTTTTGATCGTCGATCGAGGTTCATTCTTTTCGTTGCTTCTGGAACATTTCATGACTCAAGGAAGCCTGGAACTAGAATATGCACGTGAGATGAATGAATCAAGATGGCGGACGTTGGATTACGAACAAGAGAAAAGGAGAAGTTTTTGCACATAAGATCTTGTCTATTTTGCCGAAAGGGACAAGATAAAGCAGTACAATTGTCAAAAGGTTTGCAGTGCCTTTAATACTGAATAAAGGCCAAAGAAATGGGAAGGATTTTCCCCACATTGTGTGCGATTAATTCACTGATTATCATTATATCAGTTGCAGAAAAGGGTCAATTGTGCGAAATTGCACCAGCGCAACCTGTCAAAAGCCCTGTCCAGTAGAAAAACAACAAACCTTGTTTGCCATGATGTCCTTGTGACATTGTGACGAAAATGGCATGCAGCTAGCAGACTGAGTCATGAAGAGGAAAGAAGCGAAAAACGAACTTTAGCTCAACTTACAATTTCTAGTCGCACTTCAACATTTGTGTCTAGACGCACTTGAATTTTTTAGGCGCACTTGGAAAAATTTAGTCGCATATCAGGGATGTAGATTGAAGCCGGCAAAAATAACTGGCTGGAGTGACTATTTTACCGGCTGAGAAAAACACGTACATGTATGCCCCGGACCCCACTAGAAGCTCACGCCTTTGGCGCTCAATTACCGCCTATAGCAGTCAAATTTCCACCTGTTTGAAATCTTGGCTACATCCCTGCATATGCGACCAGCTGGTTGCTAACTTTGAGCCCTGATTATGTCACGGAATTATATCACAGACTGCTTCATTGTTTAAAATGTTTCTGTTGCTAAAACAATATTTTTTATCTTAGTTAGAAATTTTTTTAAATAAATTATTATAATCAAATTAATAGTGATGTCATGTTTTCTGCTGTTTATCCAGGTGCTGTTATTTATTTGAACAATTAGAACTTTTAGACTAATTAGTGTCTACTTCCAAGGAATATGTGTGTGGTTGATTCAGCTGGTACATGTGGCTCCTGAGAAGTAGTACATTGTACAGTATTGTATTGCACTGTTGGTGATTTTTTTCATCCCCTGAGACATATAATAAACACTAACTATAGCTAAAGAGTGATTGTATATAACTTGTTCTTACCGTACACATTGCTACAGTAAACTACAGTCTGGCATGTGTCTTAGTTGATCATTTGTCACTGAAATCACTCATTCAGACATTAAGAGACACTTTTGTTTTGTAATCTTTCATAATTAGAATTCATACATGTATTAACTTAGAATGCATTTTTGAATAATAATATCATTCAGTGCCAATGTTTTCAAACACAACTGCCTGCTGTTGTGATTAATTAGACACTAATCATTGAGTTCATGGGGATTGTGGTGAAAGGCCATTAAATATTAATAAATAATTGAGATTGCAATGTAGCTGACAAACAGCATTTCTCACAAGCTTTGGTTCAGAAGCAGCTTATTTCTCAGTTTTGATTTGCAAAATTTGGTTGTACCATGGCACGCAAGAGTTCACTAACAACCCAGTGGTATGAAACTCAGAGACATTCAAACATGATTGATAGGAATGATACTCAAGGAATGAGCAAATTCCCCAGAGTGGCAAACCGAATACGCTTACTCCAATCTTCAAGGAATAGGATGAGTTTTGCTATACAGAATTTTCATAAATCAGATAAGTTACCTAAAGCTAAACCTGTCGAAGTTATAACAGATCCAGTAACTTATTTTAAAAAGCACTGCGACCGTGGGAAACTTGACATGAGTCAGTGGAGACTTGATTCAAACCAGGCACTGGAGATAACTGACAAGTACTTCTTCACCATGAATGTTTCAGTGTTTAGTTTTGCTGGCTGTCACTTGGGGGACGAAGGTGGTAAAACTATTGCGAAGGGGCTGATCAAGAGGTCTACAGTGAAGGAACTGAACTTATCTGACAATGGACTTGAACGTGGGGCCATTGAGGCTATTGCTGAGTTGGTTAAGAAGAGCAAAACCCTTGAATCGCTTAACCTTTCAAGAAATGCTCTCTCAGATAAAGACATCATTCCGGTCATATATTCTCTTCAAAGTAATTCTTGCCTCAAGGAACTTGATTTTAGTTACAATGTTTTAATGGATGATTTTGCCGAGCAAATGAGTGTTGTACTACAGAAAAGCAACTGTATTGAAAAGCTGTATCTTAGCAACAATATCCTAGGAGATAGTGGTTTGTCGCACTTACTTTGTGGACTTAATAGGACAATAACTTTGAAATGCCTCGATATTTCTTGGAATTATCTGTACAATGCAGGAGCAATATTGTTAGGGCAACTGATCACATCAAATATAAGTCTGCTAGAAATCATAGCTTGTGGTAATTTGATCACCGCTGATGGTGCATGTTACGTAGCCCGATCATTACGGGGTAATACCACTTTGAATGTACTAAAGCTTGGTCGAAATCTGATCAAGAGTGAAGGTGCAAGTGAGTTTGTTATTGTACTGAAGAAGTTTCCTGGAAGTGCACTCAAGATTTTGGACCTCAACGGAGTGACTGTAGATGAAGCTTTTGCTAAACTGTACAGTGAAATTGCTTATTGTCTTCCTAACTTGAAAATTCTTAACTTCACTGTTGTTCCAGAAGAGGACAGTGACGAGGACGAGGAAGATGAAGAGGCAGATATGTTTAGATTTTATTAATTCGCCATTAGAGGGATCCTCAGTGGAAAACAGTGTGCACCTCAGTTCCTTGAAATGAAACTGAATTACTGAGTGTACACAGTAAATTATATAGCAGATGCAATATAGCAGCCTTTCAGTACTGTACAGAATTAAGTTCAACAACTTTAAAATATTTCATTTTACATAAACTCAGGTGTGATTCAGAACCAAAATCTGTCACTCGATGAGAGAAACATGGTTGCACTAAGATGTATGTGATTAGCTAGTACCTGAAAATGTATAGATAACAGCTAGGCCACTCTAAAACACTCTGGCTATTGCTTTAGCCTATGTCTGTTAGTGATATTCTGGATCCAAACCTGTAACTGGAATATGTAGGTCTGGCATCTGCATGTATGTACAATCATGTAAATTTTCCAAAATAACGATTATCAAAACCTTACTCTAGACACTTTGTACCAGTATTTTCCAAATTATTCTTTGAACATTAAGTAAAAGTTACATTGGGATATGGGTAAATGCCAAGTTTGTTTATGAAAATTAATATACAGACTTAGTTAAAGAAATGCATAACTAAACATGGTCAATGTTCTTACTTAAAATGATTACATATTGTACTGTATATATATCTGGTAATCCATTTTTTAAGAGTTCCATATTCATGTAATACAATTATACATATAGCTTTGATAATTCAGCACAAGTATTGTAAATATATAATTATTTTAAAATTCTATATTTAACCATTATTGCAAATATAGTCTTGCTTGAACGTTGTCTGGTCTGTGATCTGTTTATTATTATTTTGGAATGAGCCAGTGCTGCCAGAATGTGCTATGCTAGATCATTGAATGCTTATTGTAAACCTGGCACAGTGTTGTACATCCCTATCGAAATATTCTAGAATAATCATTTATTTTCGTTAGTGGATCATTCAGTCTGATTCTATATTAAAGCAAGTAGTATATTATACAATGTATGTTGAAACATGTAATTGATATAGGTGTCCTGTTGTTTGGATGTTGTTAGAAGTTACAGCACGACATGCAAATCGTGTGCAGAATACATAAATTGATGCACTATGGTTACGTGCAGACAATAAAGGCGTGTCAAAACAGTTTTAAAATTAAGACTGTCAACAACTTGGATTATTAATTGTGCACAGTTAATGTTATTGAAATCTTCATTGCAGAATGTCCAGTTGTACTTCAGACTCAACAGTGGCTGGTGCAAGGTATATATATATTAAGGTTTATTTTTCTAATATATTACTTGTATGAGTGATAACAGGGGGGTCATTATATATATATAATGCACTTTCAACATGGACATGCAGTGATCTATCTACAATAATTATAGATCAATAAGTCCCAAGACTCGTCAAGACATCAATCAACGAGTCTCAAGCCAATTCAATCAATCCCGTATTAAATATTCTGTGTATGATAACAATAAGAAATTCTGACAATTTTTCCTGCAGTTTGTCTTCAATAATTAATTATTACTGAAAGACAGTGAAAAAAAATGTCATCGTATGTCATGTAGAAATCGTATTTCATGCTTCCTTAATTGCTTTATAATCGCAATATCTTGTAGCCCAAATTGTGTAGCAGTTTGAGAAGAGATTTGAATTGAACAAGAGGCATACCTTTGCCATATAACCAATGAATACATGTACATGTTAAGGTTTTGTTTTATTATGATTGCATGGGCTTCAACTACCTGCAACTGCTTTGGAAATTGGGAGATCAGTCTCCTCCATTTGGCCGCTGCTCCATCAACAATTCAATCCAGCAGTCTATTATTTTGTTAACTGGCATGAAATTATAAAGTAGACAGAATTTACTTGACATTAACACTACCAAGTGTGCATTTTTTGGTCTACTCCGAAAAAGGAGTAACATAGTTTTTTGGGCTTACTCCAGTTTACTCCGAATTTGGAGTTACTCCGTTTTACTCCATCTCTGGGGGTGGAGTAAATCAGAGTACTCCGGTTTAGGAGTACTCCAAGAAAAGATTTCACGGTTGTTTGGGCTCTAGCTTGTGTCTTCTTCAGTGCTTTTGTGCCATTTATAACTAGTTCCAATGCCACTTTGGTCACTTGATTAACCAGGATGACATATTACTCCGTTTTGGGATTTTGTGCTTTTTTCTATTCTCACTCTGGTTCTACTCTTGTTTACTTCAAGAGGATTACTCCATTTTCGGAGTAGACCAAAAAAACGTGCCCTAAGCTACAATAAAATGTATTCTGTAACACCAGGCACCTTTCATAACGAAACATTGCCTTTCATATTTGTTAGGAAATGTTGATGGACTAAAGTGGTGCACTGGGATAACTGTAGTGGAGGATTGCAATCTCTGTCCATAAGTGAACTCCATGGAAGTTCCTGTACTTTCCTATTTATTGATTATTTCTATTTTTTTGACACTGAAATTTTAATTTTCTTAATTTTTTAAGCAACCATGCCGCTTTAGTACAACTATGCCGAACATACATATATTTAGAAAATAGACACCATGTATAATGCATGCTCAGATTGGCTAAAGTTCCATTTTATAAAACTGGATATAAATCACGGTCACATCACACAAGGACATTTTTGGGAATGTAAAATTCACTACTTTTCGTTAATTATTTTCTAAAAGGAATAAAACAGTGTTACTTGTTGTCGAAAAGCAGACAGAAAATTGGCTTTGCCTCGGTTTCTCATGTTCCTCTGCGACATTGCATTTTATATTATTGTCTATAAACATGCGTGACGCTGTTTTATTCCCTTATTATAAAATAGGTTAGATATATCACATGCTCTGATTGGCTAACAGATGACAAAATGATTGTTTATATCAGAGGATAAAGACTCTTTTTATCTTCGTCTTGTTTCTATTTTAAACAAGCAATATAAAACGGCTGCTTGTGTTTATAAACTGTGATATAAACATGCCAAAAGTTATAGAGCACTTGAGAAGCAAGAGAAACGCTCGGCTTGGCCTCGTGTTCCTCCTCAACTTCTTGCGTGCTCTACAACTTTCGGCGTGTTTATATCACAGTTTATAGACACTCGCAGTGGTTTTATATTGCTTAAATATAACCTTTAAAGTAACATTAACTAAGGTCAAGATGGTACAAGGATGTACACGTATTGTACATGTAAAGGAATGTTCCTTGATATAACATTTAATTAGGACAAAGTACTGTTAGTAGTTGACGATCTGGAAATATGACAGGTTTAAAACATACGATAATTTTGTATCAACAGGCATTGTTCTTATGCTGTGGTGTCATCACCGGATGCTACTTGTGTTGCTGCTGCTGTTGCTGTTTCAACTTCTGCTGCGGCAAATGCAAACCCAACCCTGACGAGCAGTGGGAGGAGTATGCGGCATACGAAGAGTTTAAGGAGGAGGACGAAACGCCGATAGTCACTCAACCCACATCAAGTAGCAATGGTACGGCATCCCAGGAGCCGATGGAGAAGTCGGACAAGACGTATGGAAGTACAGATACGAATCCTGCTCCAAGTGTGGCAACACCAATTCCTCCCACAACGTCTTCATGATGAGAAATTTCGTCTGGACTGAATTATACGAGACAATACTTGTAAGATAGAATTTTTAATTTAAATATTTTGTTATGGTTGGGCTGTAGGAGAGCCGAGATAATGATGGCGAATCATACAATGTCTAAAATAATTTATTTCGCATAATATTTGTGCAGATAAAAGTAGGTTCTCCAAAAATTCAGCCTTGAACCTTTTGTGAAACTAGAAATTGAATCTTTGATATTTAAGACCCTTTCAGTCCCAAGTCTTCATTTTGTCTCTATCCATTTCTTTTTGACTATCTTCAATATCATAAGATGGTACTGCAGGCGTGGATCCAGCACATCACTGACCTGTGCTAAGAGTGGCCTGTTATCTATAGATCAGTTCTTTACAATATTGTGAAAACGGCAGTTAGATGACATACAAACAGAGAACAACATTTGAACAGCTGAGCAACAGTCAGGTTCTGGTTCTGGATCTGTGCCCCTGCTGGTATAACATATACATATATTTGCTCTATTTGATCAGTTAAATTGTAAGGTGAAGCTGGAGTTCTGTCATTAACCCCCCTTGTGTTTGCATCAATTCTTGTGAGCCGTTCTCATTTTCTATGTACCCCATCAACTCCTAAGTTCTCCCATAGATCAACTTCCATCTGTTCCTATCAATTCGTGATTGACTCCCATGTGTCCTATTGATTCCCATACACCCTTATAACTCTCATTTGCTTATACTGATCACTGACTCCTGTTACCTTAACTCCTATAATTAACTCCTATGTTCCAAATCACTACCCATGTGCCATCATCAACTGTCAGTTGCCCTCATCACTCCATGTGGCCATATTTATTCCCTTGTGCAGTTATCCCAGTGTTCATGTTCCTTCAACCATCAGTTTCCCACTTCAGTTAACTCCCATGTGCCCTCTCCAGCTATCAGTTGCATGCATTAACTCCCATTAGTGCCCCACCTCTGTGAGCCCTCGTCAACTCTGTGTGTCTCTTTATAATGTAAAGTATTTGCTCGTCTCTGTTCCACTTTATCTAGCAGCTCAGTTGGGCAGCAAAAACCTGTACTTTGTTCTCAGCGCAGGACTAGGAGGTGCATTGTCTAATCCGGGGCTAGCACAATTACTTGCCCCTCCTTGTTTGGGTTTTGTATCAATAGCTGTTCCGTCCATGGACAGATCAGTCGGAGGCATGATGCCAGCCTTGCAGTAAATATAGTATGCAGATGAAGATACATTACTTAATCTAGGGCTAGCACAGATTTCCAGAAACTGGCTAGAAATCTGGAACTTGGATTTTTTTGGGGTTATCTATCAGTGAAAAATGACTGTTAATGACAGCAAATAGAAATTTCTCTTAAAGCTAAAAGTGTCATAATCTAGCCCGATTGTTACTCTGGAGAACTCAGAAAACTTTGAATTTTGAATATTTATGGGGGCTAATCCGGTAATACGTGTCATCACATCAAAATAGGTGTTCTTCTCCTGAAATTACAAAAGTTGTGAGTGTTCGCTAA
>JANUFV010105944.1:0-10252 GCA_024757865.1 Epizoanthus scotinus | reverse complement strand
GGCAATCAAGACAGACACAGGTCCTGTACTAAACCCAAACCGTCGTACGGTGGAAAGGATTGTTATGGATATGCTAAGGAATCTCGAAAATGCAACACTGGGCGACACTGTGCTGGTAACAAATCGGGCTTAATTATATTTGTTTCAAGCTGTACCGTAACCTTAAACAATTTGGGCATTCATTGGAGGGTTTTAACTTAGCTGAGTTGTAATACAATTATTTATCTCTTAAGAAAAGCCAATAAGACACTGTAACGTTCTTATTAAATCTCCCCCCCCCCCCTCTCTCCTTCCCTTGTTCTAATCCTCAATATATCAACATTTTACATTACGATATACTTTGACACTATAGTTGATGGGGGATGGACCTACTGGAGTGCATGGTCTTCATGCAAAGGTCGATGTGGAAAAGGCAATCAAGACAGACACAGGTCCTGTACTAAACCCAAACCGTCGTACGGTGGAAAGGATTGTTATGGATATGCTAAAGAATCTCGCAAATGCAACACTGGGCGACACTGTGCCGGTGAGAAATCGGGCTTAATTTGTGTTTAAACACTTTCTGTAGCAAGGAGGCTATATGGAACCCACGATTTTCAGTTTATGTTTAGAGATATAAACTATTTTATTGGCATGCACATAGCCAATACAAGGCTTACTAAGACGATGTTAAAAAGTGCATGTTGATTGATACTTGTTGCCGTGGTAACTGTTGTTGTAAATTAGTTTTCAAATAATATTATTTATTGATTGCTCCCCAAATATATCAGAAACAAAATTTTAAAAATAATATGCCACAAATACATTATTAATTAAGAGCAATAAACTTAGAAAGATATATTGATAGAAAAAATGCCGTTTTGCTGAAGTTGCACAAGTTTTGATAAATTATTTATGCAGAAAACACAGTTCTCGTCATGCTAAATATAGATTCACACTTTTGAGTTTTGAATTATACACTATGTTGTCATTTAATTAGTATGAAACATAATAAAGCTACAGCTACGAAACATTTTATAATATAATGACATAATTACTTCAAAATGTCTAATTGTTTTAAGTTCCTTCCAGTTGACTAAATGTTATATTTTTAAAACTTCAGTTGATGGGGGATGGACCTACTGGAGTAAGTGGTCAACTTGCCGGGGTCGATGTGGACAGGGAAAACAGGACAGACACAGGTCCTGTACGAAGCCTAAACCATCATACGGTGGGAAAGACTGCTACGGTTATGCAAAGGAGACTCGCAAATGCGACACAGGACGACCCTGTGCTGGTAAGAAATCAGGCTTAATTTGACATTACAATATTAAGAAGGTCAAGGGGACCGAAAATGTTTGTTTTTGCACTTATAACACACATATATTCATCATATTTTTATCATGGAGAATTCAATTTTAAATATTAATTAATAAACAACTTTGTTCAAACCCTTTATGTAGCAAGAAGCTAGGCCATATGGAACCCATGAATTTCAATATTTGTTCAGATATCTATATAGACTATTTCATTAGCATGCACACAGCCCATACAAAACTCATTTATTTCGATGGTAAGAGGGTGAATGTTGATTAATACTTGTCGCCATGGTAATAGTTGTTGTAAATCTTATCAAAGCGTTTGACTGTCATATATATTAACTTTCAAGTAATAGTTTAAATTCTTACTGATTTTTCACTTTCTTAATTGTTTCAGAAACAGCATTTTTAAAATAGAATACGATGCATAGGTATATCATTAGAAGCAATAAACATTAAACATTAAAAAAGATATTTAAAAAAGATACCTTTGCTGAACTTCGATAAGTTTGATAAAAATTATTCACAAAATATACATTGTAAAACACAATTCTCCTCAAGCTAAAGGTCAAAAGATGATTGAGCTAAAGCTAGAAAACATATTTAAAAAATCACAATATATGCAATGACATAGGTCTAAATGTCTAATTGTCTAAAAATTGTTTGACTTTGTTGTTTTGGCTTGTTGTAAATATTATATTTTTTGCTTCAGTTGATGGAGGATGGACCTACTGGAGTAAGTGGTCAAATTGCCGGGGTCGATGTGGACAAGGAAACCAGGACAGACACAGGTCGTGTACTAACCCCAAGCCCTCGTACGGTGGAAAGGATTGCTATGGATATGCTAAAGAATCTCGCAAATGCAACACTGGGCGACACTGTGCTGGTAAAAAATCGGGCATAATTTGACATTACAGTATATAAATATAATGCCATGAATACATCATTAGAAAATAAACCATAAAATATATATTCTTAAAAAATTACTTCTTGCAGAAGTTGGACAATTATAACAGATTGATTATGCACAAATTATACATTGCAAAACACAAATTTCATCCTGCTAAATATAAAGTCCTTTTTTTAAAGGTCAAAAGGTGAAGATGATTGCGTTTTTAAGTATACACTATGTTGTCAATTTATTAGTATCAAGCATAACTAAACTACATCTACAAAACATTTGATCCCAAAATATATGTAATGAAATACGTCAAAATGTCTAATTGTTTCAACAAGACTTTGTTATATTTTTTTAAACTTTAGTGGATGGAGGGTGGACCGATTGGAGCGTGTGGACAATCTGTAGAGGTCGATGTGGACAGGGCAACCAGGACAGACACAGGTCCTGTACGAGCCCCAAGCCGTCGTACGGTGGGAAAAACTGCTACGGATATGCAAAGCAATCTCGCAAATGCGACACGGGACGATCATGTGCTGGTATGCTAGCTTTATTAGAGTCTAGCTTCATAATTACCGAAACCCTTATCTTACCAGCAGCAAATTGTTTTGCCTGTGTGCAGTGCATATGACAGCATGTTTGTGTAGGACACATAGTTACGTATGTAAGAATGTGTCACCTTTATTAGGATTGCTTACAACTATAGTATAACTTACAGTAATTGAAAAAGGAAAATATAAATGCTATTAAGACAAGAATTGAAAGATAACAAATATATATTTTAGCTACACCTATAGCTCATTGTTATTCTTGATGAATACAATATACAATATTTTCTAGAATAGTTTATGTGCGTGGGGTTTACACAATGTATGTGAATGTACATGTAGGGTTTTTTAGTGAGAAAGTAAATACACAGTTATATATATTTATATATATACACATTTGTATCGTTCATTTTCCAATCAGAATATTTGTTTTCTTCTAGTTCAATCATGATGCCCTAACCAGTATATCAATTATATCTGTATTTTCTAGTGGACGGAGGGTGGACGGATTGGAGCGTGTGGACAATCTGTATAGGCCGCTGTGGACAAGGCAACCAGGACAGACACAGGTCCTGCACCCATCCCAAACCAATGTACGGTGGAAAAGATTGTTATGGATATGCAAAGGAAACTCGCAAGTGTGACACTGGACGGCCATGTTCAGGTTAATATACACTGTAACCTGAATATACAAAGATGCCTTCATTTGTTAAGGGTGCTACATGTACACTCCGATTTCATAAAAGCATAAATAAAGATGCATTTATCCTATGAATATGATGAAACTTTGCGACCCAGTTTCGTTTTCCTAAAAGTATAAATGATGTCATGTATACAGTCTAGCTCATTTCCATGGCAGCCATATTTTGAATAACAGGTCTGGCAAAGTTTGAAATTATTACAATAACTTCAATGTATTTTTGCTTGTACATAGTTTTAATTAACAAAAATTGCATTTCTGAATTTGCAATAGCATTGGAATGTCATCAATAAATTCCAGATTGTGCCGTTTATCACATTCAAAATGAGAGTTATCAACCCTAAGATTTTTATTATTACTAATTACTGCTAAATTGATAATTGGCTAATTTTAATTAAAACACCTACACTTTCACGTAGTTATTTAAAGTTTCACCCCCACTCACCCACCCAGTCAGAAGAGCTCCAAGAAGATCAGTCCTAATACAGTTAATGAAGAAATGACCGTACATTTTTACATTTTGAAATGTATCGACTGAACCTTAGACAGAAAATCGATTGACGTGACTCAATTTCTAAATCTTATCTACAATGTTTATGTGGAAGTCTTTTAATACTTTTACCTTGTATTCAAGGTCTAGTAAAGGAGTGCAGCTTTGGTCTAGGTATATGAAAGGAGTATCATTTCAATCAAAATTGATATTTTAAATAAATTGTCCTCCTGGTGGACAAATTTGTAGAGTCCCTTCAACCAACATTGGTGGTAGAATCCCCCAACAACATTGGTGGACAAATTCGTAGAGTCCCTTCAACCAGCATGGTGGACAATTTGGTACAGTCACCCCAACAACATTGATGGACAAATTTGTAGAGTTTCTTCAACCAACATTGGTGGTAGAATCCCCCAACAACATTGGTAGACAAATTTGTAAAGTCCCTTCAACCAACATTGGTGGACAAATTCGTAGAGTCCCTTCAACCAACATTGGTGGACATTTTTGTACAGTCCCCCCAACAACATTGGTGGACAATTTCGTAGAGTTCCCCAACAACATTGGTGAACAATTTCGTAGAATCCCCCAACAACATTGGTGAACAATTTCGTAGAGTTCCCCCAACAACATTGGTGAACAATTTCGTAGAGTTCCCCAACAACATTGGTAAACAATGTCATAGAGTTCCCCCAACAACATTGGTGAACAATTTCGTAGAATCCCCCAACAACATTGGTAAACAATGTCATAGAGTTCCCCCAACAACATTGGTGAACAATTTGGTAGAGTTTCCCAACAACATTGGTGAACAATTTCGTAGAGTTCCCCAACAACATTGGTGAACAATTTCGTAGAGTCCCCCAACAACATTGGTGGACAAGACAAAAAAATCAATCAAGAATTGTTTGCCTTTCCTCATGTGACTTATACATATATTTTTATGTAGATAATCTGGTGATAGTGCAATGAAACATATTCTGAAATTTATTTGTTTTCTTTCAGTTGATGGCGGTTGGACAGAGTGGACGGGTTGGAGCGTCTGCGGAGGGCGATGTGGACAGGGAAGTCAGGACCGACGCAGGTCATGTACGAATCCCGCGCCAAAGTATGGAGGAAAGGACTGTTATGGATATGCAAAGGAAACTCGTCCATGCGACACAGGGAAACCATGCGCTCGTAAGTAATAGAATAACGATCATACATTTCTTGCTCGTGATCAAAGTGTATTTATTTAAAGTATGTATTTCACAGTATAATATATTTTGATCATAATGCATGTACAGTTTGCTTGTAATCAAAGTGTATAACTATTAAAAACCGTCAAAACCTACGTTGAAGCCATGCGCTTATATTTGTTTTGGGTGGGCTGATAAATGGGGGGCTTATATCCAGGGGGGCTTATAATCGGTAAAATTCGGAACGAGCAGATACAATTTGAGAAATATACTAAAATTAACATGTAGACCATAACATATCGCTGTTAAAGTGTATTTTAAATGCACATTTGAAGTCAATACCTGTAGTGCTATTAATATCTCATTCTATAGCATAATTACAGTTGTTGTTCAAAACTCCACTTGCATTTTGCTTCTTAACTTTTGCCGATTTGAAATGGGCCTATATATGGGGGATTTTATATCCGGGTAGGTTTATAACCGGAATATTAGTTTTGTTTGCAAAAGGGGTAGGGATATAACCGGAGGGGCTTTAATGTGGGATTTTACGGTATTAAAAACCAAGAACGTCTCTGTCAGTTTATATGGGTTGCACAGTATTTTACATGTATTTTTTGTTTTAGTCGACGGAGGCTGGACCGATTGGAGCGTGTGGTCAACTTGCCGGGGTCGGTGTGGACAGGGTAATCAGGACAGACACAGGTCCTGTACAAACCCCAAACCGTTGTACGGTGGGAAAGATTGCGACGAATATGCAAAGCAGACTCGTAAATGTGACACTGGAAGATCGTGTGCAGGTAAGCACGCTGTTTCTGTAAGGAGCTAGAATTTTGACCTTCCGACACATGTTCCAAATGACTAGTGAATTTTTTCTATGCAAAGATTTATGATTACCGACACCGCAACAAAGAACAACCACAAAACGCTGTCTTTGCAACTTCGGTACTTGTATTTAAAATTTAAAGAATGGATAGAACTATATATTGAAATGACGCTGAGCGTTAAGCCGACAACATTTTTTTCCGCTGGCAGGATCTGACATGTTTGATCTAAAAACGGCGGCTGGTAAATTTTCGGCTAGTGTGTGGCAATGCCCGATAATATGCCGGGAGCGGAGCTTGCTACGGCCAGTGAGGAAAGGTTATTTCATCACGCGAGTACAAAGCAATAGTTCAATATGGCTAAACAGAGTGCCTTCGGACAAAAAATCGGCTAGTATGTGGCATGCTTGAAAGGTTTCGTGATGTACTACGGATATTAAAAACATATTAAACACCACTATAGCTTGCACACAACAATTTGTGTCAGATATTTCCCATACTTGTTTCAAAAGAATAACAGATTCCAATTATTGTTATAGTGGATGGAGGGTGGACCGATTGGAGCGTGTGGACAATCTGTAGAGGTCGATGTGGACAAGGAAATCAGGACAGACACAGGTCCTGTACGAACCCCAAGCCGTCATACGGTGGGAAAAACTGCTACGGATATGCAAAGGAATCTCGAAAATGTGACACAGGACGACCGTGTGCAGGTCAGCGGTATCTCACACTTGGTTATGTATACCGTAAATCCCATTAAATCCCCCGGTAACAAAGCTTCTCTCCCCTTGTATAAGCCCATCTACCTACTAACAAAAATAAAATTCCGCTTATAAGCCCCCTCCCAATCTATAGATACTTTCGATACGGCCTTTGATATTGCATAGAATACTATTGTATTCATTCAAATCATGATTCAATGTTAGACATGTTATAGGTTGCAGAGCCAAATATAGTGTTATTTACCAATTCATACATATATGGACAGTTTATTATTATCAAAGAAAGAAAGGTCACTGTAAGTTCAAATTTGTTGTTGTTATAAAAAGAAGCTAGCTGTGCAATATTCAAATGACTCTTTCTATACCGTAACCCACCCTGCAGCTGCTCGTGCAATGGTGTGACGTCATTTGGGTACTTTGTCTGTCTGTTCCTGCTGTCAATACCTCTACTTATGCTCTTTTGCTGCCCCCTAATTATGGAACTTATTACTTGAATATATAAAACATTCTCCAGACATCCAGACTTTTAAATCTAATCTTTAAAGTTTTTCATTTAAGAAATTTTATTTTAATAACTAGAAACTGTTTTTAAAAACCAGATTTGATTACAATTTTTAATTATGTCGTTATAGCCAGATTGATTCGTTTTTGAATACCTACTTATATTATTGTAAACGCATAGAGTTTCAGATTGATGTGTAAAAGAAAATTTTTATTATTATTTTTGATTATTATTACTTTGAAGCTCTTTCTTGTAAAGCCTGAAAGCATCGCTCTATTGCTGCATTAAATTAATTGAACACGCAACAAATCTTCCTTTTTAATAAAAGTTTTCACTTGCAGCACTTCGGCAAGAAATTTTGTATTTTGCCTGCCATCTCTGATATAGTTATTCGTGCACTGCTCCCGAACTATAATCGATTTCATTATTGTAGTGGACGGAGGGTGGACTGATTGGAGCGTGTGGTCAACTTGCCGGGGTCGATGTGGACAGGGAAACCAGGACAGACACAGGTCCTGTACGAAGCCTAAGCCGTCGTACGGTGGGAAAAACTGCTACGGATATGCAAAGGAGACTAGAAAATGCGACACAGGGCGTCAGTGTGCAGGTCAGCGGTATATCACATTGCGACATACACTGCGAATACATTAGACACAGCCTTTGGAAATAAACAGAACATAACTGGAATCAAATATTGTCTATCAATCATTCACTCATATTGGGGATTTTATACATGCTTCATATCAAGAAACGTTTTGATGTGCTAAACTTGTTTACGCGGTGTAGCCTGTTTCATTTGTAACAGGTTATATTTATGTTAATTGTTGAATTTATCAATAATGTCTGAAAGTTATAATAGCCCACTCTCTCCCTACTCTGATTGGGTCTTTCGGAATTCCCCTGAATAGGGGTGGGCTGGTGGCTAAATGTTTTTCAAAACCGAAAGTTAGTATGCTGATTAATTTTCACATTACAAAGTATATACCTCTTATTAGCAGAGTGCGAGCGCCGTACGGTAACTGAGCCATTTACCGAGTTGGTTTCTTTCCTTAAATGGCCCGAGTGCAAAATTAAACGCGTTGGTCATAAAAAAGGGAAGGAAAGCAACGAGGTTCCAAACCTTACCGTACTGACCAAGCAAAC
This sequence comes from Epizoanthus scotinus, assembly GCA_024757865.1. Lineage (NCBI taxonomy): Eukaryota > Metazoa > Cnidaria > Anthozoa > Zoantharia > Epizoanthidae > Epizoanthus > Epizoanthus scotinus. The sequence continues at coordinate 1,952 of JANUFV010105944.1, read as the reverse complement.
GAAGCTAATAAGATATTTATTATATGGCTTTGTTGATCATTTGAAGCAAGTGAAGTCGTTCAAGAAGGTCCGTACGCCAACTTACGGACCTAAAATTAACCAATCACAACGCGTGAAATGAATCGACCATGCAATAATGGTAATTATAAAGTTAAGTTATAAAAGTCATATGTCATCATTGATCCACATTCTTTGAAAAAGACAATAAGCACCACTTTGAAGCCATTTTGTTTTAAGTTTACATTTGATCTATTAAAATTGGACTATTGTAAATTGCTGATTACAATAGCATTCGTGATTAACAATTTATTGTTAATTAATTTTAATATTTGAGTAAATTAGATTATTGGTAAATCATGTTTTAGTGGACGGAGGGTGGACCGATTGGAGCGTGTGGTCAACTTGCCGGGGTCGATGTGGACAGGGAAACCAGGACAGACACAGGTCCTGTACGAAGCCTAAGCCGTCGTACGGTGGGAAAGACTGCTACGGATATGCAAAGGAGACTCGTAAATGCGACACAGGGCGTCCGTGTTCAGGTTGGTAAAAAAAATAAACACAAGTTCAGTGTTAACTTTACATACCACGAACACAGTTTAATATCGTGACTACGTAGGGACGGAGCAAAGATATTTGTATGTAAACCTACATTAACATTTCGCAAGTCCTTATTGGTTGTATGAAGTATATTTTATGATATAATGTATTAAATGTTGAGTGAATATCTTTTTAGTTGACTAACAAAGTATTTAATTAGTTATTTGGAGAAAAGGTCTTGAAAATCCACGAAAAAAAATACTCAAAAAATACAATAAAAATGATGGTCTCCAAGTTCATTTTTGAGTAATGTATTGGCAAATTATGCTAGTTTATGCCGAAATATAATACAGACGAGTAGTTTCAAACAACAACCATTAACTGTTAAATGTGATTATTGATAGCCAAGTAATCACCATATTTTTCTTTATTTAATTAAAAAATAACAAGAAGATTATTCCAAAAATATAGTTACTTTGCATTAGTAAATATTATGACAGATAGTTTCAGGTGTAATATTATAATTAAGTGGTACGTTTTTTGAAGGACTTTCTTGTTTTGCTTTTTTGTTGTTGACTATATTAATAGTTTGCTAACTGGTTTGGATTTCCAGTTGATGGAGGCTGGACGTATTGGAGTAGTTGGTCCACATGCGTCGGCCGATGTGGACAAGGTAACCAGGACAGACACAGGTCATGTACCAACCCGAAACCACTCTATGGGGGAAAAGACTGTTATGGATATGCTAAAGAGACTCGCAAATGCGATACAGGACGACCGTGTACAGGTAGGGCGAAACAATCGCAATCCTAAATCCAGAATTGTACCTTTAAAATACACTGAAGTAGAAGTAAAAGTTGGTTGCTAACGAATTTCAAGCTTGTGTTTTATACGTAGATTATTCTTGAATTATTTTTGTTGCTGGAAAAGAAAATATTGACAATGTTGATGACATCATTACGGTCTGTATTTGTGACGCTGCAAAAGATAAACTAAAAATACATTGCGCACGTTACATATTTGCTTATTCTAGACATTTCAGTTTACATAAAAAAATCATCACCAAAAATATATGAAGCGATGTTTTCATGAACTGATTGTTAATGAAATCTATGTGTTTTTTTCTTGTACAAAATGTATTCCAAGAAAAACAATTGCATTTGTTACTCTGTTTTAGTCATACTGAACGTGTTATTATACCTCTGAGCTTAGATTTCTTGTTTTTCTATATTTGGGAAATTATCACGTCACTGGCCTTACCAATTTGTCTGTCTAGGTAAATTTCAATTTTGTTACCATATTATTAAAGTACTACTGAATTGAACTGGCCATGACTTTCGTATCGAGCTTTCGGTTCGGATTTTGAGAAATGGCCTATTCAACACGAAACAATGCTTAGTTTCCTTATATGGACT
>JANUFV010105922.1:0-10256 GCA_024757865.1 Epizoanthus scotinus | reverse complement strand
ACGATGTTGTACGATGTTGTATGGTGTTGCATGGTGGTGTATGGTGTTGTATGGTGTTGTACGATGTTGTATGGTGTTGCATGGTGGTGTATGGTGTTGTATGATGTTGTACGATGTTGTATGGTGTCGTATGGTGTTGTATGTTGTACGATGTTGTACGATGTTGTATGGTGTTGCATGGTGGTGTATGGTGTTGTATGGTGTTGTATGGTGTTGTACGATGTTGTATGGTGTTGCATGGTGGTGTATGGTGTTGTATGGTGTTGTATGGTGTTGTACGCTGTTGTATGGTGTTGTATGGTGTTGTACGATGTTGTATGGTGTTGTATGGTGTTGTACGATGTTGTATGGTGTTGTATGGTGTTGTACTATGTTGTATGGTGTTGTATGGTGTTGTACGCTGTTGTATGGTGTTGTATGGTGTTGTACGATGTTGCATGGTGTTGTATGGTGTTGTACAATGTTGTATGGTGTTGTATGGTGTTGTACGATGTTGTATGGTGTTGTATGATGGTGTATGGTGTTGCATGGTGTTGCATGGTGTTGTATGGTGTTGTATGATGCCGTATGTTGTTGTACGATGTATGCTGTTGTACGATGTATCATGTTCTATGTTGTATCATGTTCCAAGTCATTATGTCATCCTTAGAAATCTAGAGCAAGCAATCCCGTGCTCGCCGCTGCTGCCGCCATGCCAAAGAACTTTTAAAGCGCACATAATTGAACAAGAAACAGGAGTCGGCACACAGTCCGCAACCCTCGTTTTACCAACACAAATTTCGTCAATTGTTTTGTCGTGTGTGAATAACGTTGGTCAGGCACATAATCTACTCCTTCAACAACTTGCTACAAAAACGATAAATAAAAAACACATACCGATTACACGACACATATAGAACTGTATTTTCAACAATTTGTTACAAAATTCATTAGAAATATTTACCGTTTTATCCTATTAGTTATATACTTGAGATAATATTTTATAATTCCAATCCAGTATTCCCGTCCAGTGTTTATAAAACAAACCAAACACAGTGGTAGCTCATTTAGTTTCTTCAAGCCTATCTTGATGACAACAACTAAACGATAGCTCAGATATAAAACTCTTGCGATCATTCTCCATGCATCTCATATCAATACTACTCTGTGGATGACGCGATTAGCCATTCACACTAGGAGAGCTTCGTCCAAGATATCGTCTTCGCTTTCCAGCCCTTCCAACAAATCATCGTAACATTCTACAATACATTAACAAGCAGTTAGTTAACTTGGCAGGGGTATCAGTTCAAAATTCCAAGTCACTACAGCACTTCGGTTAAACTTCAACTATATGCACTGAAAACATTAGGAATTTAGGTATTTTTCGGGCGAAATGAAGTCGAGAAAAGGGTGCACGTATCTTTTACATCTTCCCTGCTCATATCACTTACCTCCAAGGTAGAATGGAGTCGCGTTACCAAGTGAGGGTTATATTTGGGTAGGGGGTATGCAAGGGTGATAGGTACAACAATAATTGTTTGATTCAAGGTGTGTTCTTCAATTTCGATCCAATAATCCAACAACTTTGATTCAGTAGGCTTTCTACTGATATAAAGTGTATCTGATGCGTAATTGGAGAGATACATGTCAATAACTGAAAACACTGTTCAACCTGTAGGGTGACCTTAATGGGACTATTACATAGTTAAAAACAGCCAACTCTTTTTTTCATCTAAAACGCCCAAGCATACGTCGGACGATATAATTTACGGCCACTTATCCTCCCGTAACCCTTTCAGCGCTGGTCACTATATTACTATCTATCTTCTCTTTATCATACTAATAGAAAATAAGTAGTTTGTTAATGAGAATTACCAAACTGATCAAAAACAGCAAATTTTCTGAAATGAATTACAAAATTCTCCCAACCCGTTTATAAAAACATTATGGAGACCGGTAAGGAGAATTTAGCAACAGCTCACTTGACATGTTTGGGGCTGAAAGGGTTAACAATGGGACCAGAAATACTTGCTTTGATGCTCTCTGCAAGTTCACGTTCTATGTCACCAGTGCCTTTCTCCACCCCCCCCCCCGCCCCCCCCAGAGGTTCAACACAGCGCCAGTTTCTTACCTTGCTGCCACTCTGGCTCTCTGGAGTTTGCGCTTGAAGCAGATTCTGTCGCCTCGACAAGCAGCTGCTCATCCACTGCGTCTAACCACAGCTGATCGTCTAATGCATCGAGACCAAACTCGTCAGCTTCCTGGCAGCTTGTATCACCTGCTACTGTAGCTTCTTTCGTTTCTTTATCATTAACTTGCAATCTGCAATCAAGAAATATATCTTTCTCACACACTATATGTTTATAGCTACACTGGGATGCCCGTGTGATATTTACTGACCTTTGAACCTGCTGTGTGCTGCTACTTTGAGTACATTGGGTTGCCTGTGTGATATTCACTGACCTTTGAACCTGCTGTGTGCTGCTACTTTGAGTACATTGGGTTGCCTGTGTGATATTCAGTGACCTTTGAACCTGCTGTGTTCTGCCACTTTGAGTACTCTGGGATGCCTGCAGATACCAAATTGCAAACAAACTCCATATTAAATAAAAGAGAGATAAATAACATTGCTATATTTCTCTGAATACAGTTAATTTGCCATGTCCCACTCCTCATAATAACTTGACATGTAACTAAGAATATGGAAAGAACACAGGTGTTGCACTATAAACTGATATGAATACACACTTCACATAAACTAGTGAAGATATCAATTACAACTGAACACACATTAAATCCTGAACCAATCAGGGGCAGATTTAAGGGAGCAGACTTATACATGTTTTAAAAGTAAAATGCTGCAGAACAATTTTCTTGGACCTCAGACACCCCAGACAAAATGCTGGGTTCTGCCCCCACCCCCCTTTAAAATTTCTAAATTTGCCCCTGCCATTTGTTGAACATTTTAGGAGGAGCCATCCACTGTGTAGACTTACTATCTTGCACCCACAAAAAGAGTGCACAGGTATCCCAGACACTCTGATAATACGTCCCACCTTCCAAGTTTTAGCTTGATGAAGATAACAGCAAATAATAAGGTGGATTAACTCCTACCCTGTTCTTCTTTTTAAAATTCCTAGTGATAATAAGTCCTACCTTCCAAGTTTTAGCTTGATGAAGATAACAGCAAATAATAAAGTGGATTAACTCCTACTCTGTTCTTCCTTTTAAAATTCCTAGTAACATCACAGGTCTCTTGATATACTGTTATTGAATAATAAAGTGAGCCATACCAGAGGCTGGCTGCTGCCAGTCATGGCTGGGTCAGCAGGATAAAGCTCCAAAATATTGCCTGGTGTGATGTTTAAATAATGCTTTCTGGAACACGGGCTGAACACCGACACCTGCAAAGATCAAAATGATGAAACTCAATGCACAAAATTTGCAAAAGCAACATAATTATCTTGATATTGTTATTACAAGCATTGGAGGGAGAACAAAATAATACAGGAAGAAGAAAGAAAGTGCAGTTCAATCAAATATCTGGGTCCCTCCTTCACATCACAGAAGATTTTGTGAATAACATTAATAGCCCATTTCTGAGAACTACAGCAAATGCCCTATGAAAATTTAGCACCTGGCCTCACTTTAACATTACTGTTTGCAGGAAATGGAGCGTAAGTCAGAAATGGTCTAATGCTTTCTAAACACATGAGCCACTGGCTCTGGACACTGGTTCAGACTCACTCTCGGCCATGCTACAGAAGTACTTGATAGTAAATAAATTATTGCTTTCATTTATTATTGTCTAATTTATTGTATTGCATCACTCTAGAAACTACAAAAGGTCTGACACCCGTCCACCCAAAAGATCCCAGAAAGCAATGCTCCAACAAATGTTTTGGACAATGTGTCATCAAACGTTTCTTCAAGCTATTATTTGCCACAATACACATTACCTTATATCTCATCTACAAAGCAATGCAATAATGAAATGCAATATGTAAATCGCATCACAGCATGTACACTCAGGCTAATGAATATATTTTGTTCTTTCATGCAAAATTTGCATTTATTTTGCAATTATGTATTGGATTCTGGGACCATTTAGGTGGATGGGGCACAGTGCTTTAAATTTGTAGTTTCTGGAGTATTGGCAAATTGCATTGCACTGCACTGCCTTACATTGTAGTATTGTACTTAATATTGGAATTTAACACAGCCATACCTCTTTGAGTACGAGGCCTGTTCCAGGGGTTAATACTGAGGGGTATCGACCCTCCAGGACTTTACGATGAACTGTTCCATGAACTTCACCTGTCAAAGGACCATATTACAGAATCAATAAATTGAAATCTTCAGGCTGTCAGCATGGGGAGGCTTGGCTCTTGAAATGTATAATTTTCGATAATGTATCTTCTAATTAAGTTTTATGAATAATATCAACACATTTTAGAAAGGTATTGAAAACTGGGGAGTTCTTTTAGGTTATATTATTGTTTAGAAGATTAAAATATTTTTCTTCCGTGAAGATTTAAACCGTCACATTCACCTGATTCTGGGTCTCTGTACTCACATCATGGGAGTATAATTATACAGAAATACTATAAACTTGAAATAGAAAAGGCCAGAAAACTGGTAGAGTTGCTAACATCATCATAAGTAATATAATTTATATAATGAACATCATATTAACTCACAATAGTTATCAATTGTTACTAATTTTATTCTACATAAATTTCTGCATATAAAGAGCACACAAGAAGCAATCACAAATGATTTACTAATTTACATGACTATGTGACTGACTACAAAAATTGCTCAATACAAACCAATCATAAACATTTCCTGACTTCTTTCTGACTTGAGCAAAAAAATTAGGATTTCCTTTACTCAAATATCAATTCCCTGACTATTCTCTGATCTTAAACATGTTCTTGTTTTGCTAACTTTTCCCTGACATAAAATAAGCTATTATATATCTTCCCAACCTGTTTTCTATTTTCTTTAGTACAAAGTTATGATTGGATGATCAACGTATTCTTATCTATGTACCTGTTGGGTCTTTTAGGAGAATGCTTGCATCTTTACCAGTATGTAGGAATGATTTCACAAGCACACACAAGCTTGGTACCTTCCCTCGGTTCAACTGATGAAGAGCAGCCTACAAATGAAAGAAACAATTATTAATTGGCCACTACTTTCAATCTAGGAACATTTGAATGGCTTGTCAAGTGCAACTATCACATTTGGAACCACACTGTTTGTTATGATCAGAACAAAATATATTATAATTTATTGTCACTACCTAATTCATAGGCAGAATTATTTCCCCTGATTTCTCCAGACACTAATTTGTTCAACCAGCTTATCCTTGATATGCAAATGGTCACACGTTACAAAGTTGGCCCAGTATAGGGTGTGATGGAAATCGTCTGTTGGTGGCCTGGGCTCTCCACAGGGCGATGGGCAATGATGATGTTGATGATGAAAGATGGGAGGTCATGGAAATGTATTGGAATGTTCAACACAAAGTGCACTTGAGGCCCTATAGCAGTGGACTCAACTGAACCCATAACCTGTATCACCTGTACACACACAGTACATATACATGTATAGTACATCGTATAGTATACTTTATTTCTATTGTGCATAAAAGTACATAAAACTATTTAACATAATATATGGGAGGGAGGACACGACAAGGTGCATGAAGCGTTGCAGACATTACAGGTGTAAAGCCCCGAAATTGTCACAAGTAGCAAATCAAATGGATGTGCTTAATTTCTTCTAACAAACTGACAAAGTTACTCCTGTTGTAGAATGAAGCTGTTGAGAACACTGCTATAGGGTTGCCATAGGAACGATAACTACAGTACGAGTGCAAGTATGAGTATCATGGTACATTGAATGAACAGTTACTCTGACATCTCAAATCAAATTATAGTGAATTGCTATCAATGATACCTTAAATGACACATGTGGAAGCCAATGTTGAGATGTTATGAGAAAAACTTACAGAAAATGTTAATCAAGAGCAGGAATGAGAACCAATAAAATATTTTTTCAGTTTGACGGTTTAGCCTTCTCAAGTCAAAAATGAATTAAGCTGACATGTATGTCATCCTCGGGCACCCAGAGGCAGCCACCAGATGGGTGGAAAAGCAGGACTTTTTTTCTCCCCTGCATTGCCACCCTCTCCTAGTTTTCCTTTGCCCAACGGATTGCCCCTAGGTCTCCGAGGATGATGTGTACGTAAGAGAATGAGACAGCATCATTGCCCAGACTGTGATCAAACTGCACAAGATATGAATACCAAAGAACTGTAGCTTTGAGATGGAGGTGTTTACCTTTGTCAGTGCTTTAATAACAGTGTATCTCATCGACATTGGAACTCCTGCAATATTGTGAAAGAAGCATTTACAAGTTATAATTACACATACATCATCTGCTTACATAGTAAATATTTGGTGCAACTATACCGGTAGTTTAAAATTATTAAAAAAGTATTGTTTGGAATAAAATGCCTCTAGTGCTTATTCAATGGGGTTAATTTAAATAATTTGAGAAGGGGTTATGTTGAAAACAAAATTTAAGTACAATATAAATTATATAATATAATATTTGTATCCCACCCTTATTGTAGTCTTCAAACATGGTCACCCAAGGTTCTTTGTTGAAGTCTTCATCTTCACTTAGAGTTGGAGCAGGATCCTGATAAAAATAACAAAATGAAAACATACAATGACTACTTGGCAGACAATAATTGCTTCTCAATTAATAAATTAACACATTGGTAATAAAAGGAAATTACCTTTTTCTGCAGTGTTGGAGAAGTTCGTTTGACTGGTTGTGGAGACACTAACTGGGCGAGGTCCTGGTCTGGACTCTAGTTATAAAGAAACAATTTGGAGTACATTATATCAAAGTTACTGTCTCATAATAAGAGGATTGGTTTCTAGGTTGTTCTAAATGTGTAGACCAATCACTAAGCTTCAAGTTAATTGCAATGTCTGAGCTTGGTTGAGTTTACATGGGTAGTGAAAATAGACACAGTAATTTCAGTTATAAATAGATCTCAAACTGTCTTGGCTGTGGTGTCCTATAAAAGACCCTTACATATTTTCCATCAGGATCAGTAGTATACATGTTAGAATGAGCAATGTGCAGTATTCAAATATAAATTATAATCAATACAGGTTCAGATTTTCCTATATCATACACTTTTCTTATCATAAAAATTCTACTTGGAGAATTTCCACTATCTTGATTCTTCCTTGTCCCTTTGTTCCAAGGAAGCCTGGCAATGACTTACTGTAATATTAACTTTACTTATACTTTCCCCAGTGTTCTGTTAGGACACCCCAACTAAACCAACCAAACCAGTTACGGTCGAAATGCTTGTTCCCAATAGGACATGCTAATAGAACTGGTCCAGGCTCTGCTACACCAACAAGAGTACAATGTATTTAATAAATGAGTCACAGACCCCCTGTTTTAAGTGTCAGTCATTTCTTGACACACAGTGTGCCAAACTGACTATTGTAATCACACTGGTCAGACCTGACAAATACAAAAACCCTACATACTTATTTAAAAATCTCATTCCCAGAGCTCACATTATTTTAGGCCTGTAGTGAGAAACGAAGGGCTCTGGAATAAAGCCAGTCATGGTCTGCAAACTACCTTATAAGGAATTTCTATTGTCTGTGGGCTGGTAGTGGCAATTTGCGCATGCACTGGATCATGCTTTATTCCTTTGTTTCTAACCGCAGGTTCAAAAAAAATGTGGGCAAGATTGACACTGCTGATTCTGAACCAGACACCTGTAAGGTTGTCTTAGACTGAGAACTTATACTCACAAGCTTTGGCAACAAGCCTGCTGGGCCGGGGAATTTCCTTGCCCTTGGTGTTGTTTGAGGTGACTTCAGGGGAGTCCTTGCTGAGCCACAAATTGACTTGTGACACTGTATCTCCGGTGTTCTTTGAGCTGACAGGTATTGTCTTGATGTTTGAAAACATGGATCATTTATGGACACGATATTTGTTCTGGACGGAGCTATATCTTTGGGGTGTGAAGTGAACACGTCGTCAAAAGATTCAAGGCGTTCAGAATGCTTTGAAATAGAATCTCTACTAATAGGGTTTCTAAATACTGGAGTGTTGCAAGTGTTGTTATTATTTACCAGACAGCTAATTTTTTTTTCTGTGCTACCAGTTTGTAACCATTCTTTTGAGCTCGATATTCCTGAAGGCTGCATCATATTCGAGGCTCTGCTCAAGAATTGTTCACATTTTAAACCACTATTAATTTTATCTTTTGACACTGAATTCTTCTGAACAGCTATACTTTGTGAATGTTGTTGCAGAGTGGGTCCTTGTTGTGGGTTCTGTGCATAATGAATGGTTGCTTGTGTTTTCAGTTTTTGATCCTGTAAGCTACAATCTTGTAAAGCTGAGTTTTTTACAACAGTAAGTTCAGAATTGTGGACATCTCTTTGTGCCAGGAATCCTTCCTGTTTTTGAGATCGATTGCTTTCTGTTTGGTTTGCTTTTTTGAATATACTAAGTGATGATGCAGAGAAAGAGTTTGTACCAGCAGATCTGGTAACAGAGTGAAAAGCAAAACGTTTTGATGGAGGTGAAGCTAACAATGACTCACTGGATGAACAGCTGACACTGTCACTTGATGTAGCCGATGGATCATGAGGCTTTGAATCTGATGTTTTGGTCTTGGAAATTATGGCAGCCTTTGCTCCTAAACCATTGTTGCTGCGCATGCTGATATTAGTACTTAATTTCCCACCACTACCATGTTGACCAGCCCAGTTATGATGTAGGGATTCCAATGGCTTTCTTGACCCAGCATCACTACACGACAAAGAGTCTGTAATATGTGGTCCTGTTACTGACTTGCAGTTTCTGATTGACAACACATCCTTTTTAGCACTGAAGTTGGTAGTGAGAGTTGAGGTAGCAATTTCACATGCCTCAAGAAGAAAATCCTACAATGTGAATGTGACATTGAATGTCAATGGAAAATATAATATAAGTTGTGACCATCATAACAAAAGTCAACATGCAAAATATATGTACTTGTAAGTCATATAACGTGTCATCAAATGTTTGCCTATTATTATAACCTGTATGTTACCTATAAACTGTTTTTTAAATATTTACTACATGATGAGGATAATAAGCCCTTCCAGGCACTGTTGTAGATAATATATACCAGTAATTTTATATAGCAAAATCAATGATAGTAATAAATATTTAGAAATAACATTACCTCGTCATCTAAGTCAAGTTCGTCTTCTCCGATGGAAAATAAAGATGACATTGTGAATATTATGTGACTGCGACGGTGTATGTAAACATGTACTGACACGCAGCTCAGACATACACTGACATAGTCATAGTGACAGTCACAGTGCAGCGTCAGGCAGTTGCAAATTGTAACCACAGGTTCCGTAACTAAGGATCAAAAACAATGCTGAATACGATTCATAATTCATACAATCATCTAACGTCTCAAAGCATTGTCACTGACACTGGACAACTATCTGAACGGCACGATTTCAAAGACTTGCCTATCCCCCACTATATTTCGTCCATTTTCATTTTGATTTTTCGAATGAACCGCGCTACCATCTAAATGCGCATGCTTAACGGCAAAAGAATGTATGCCGCTGACCGCCCCCTCCTTGGACTTGATTTTACCCCGATAATTCGAAGTTTAATTGCCAAGCTGAATGAAAAACAACAGACGGTGTCCGATCACAGTTTAACAATGCTTTTATCCAATCAATACAGTCTGGGATTGTCCTTTGACAGTTCGCAGTTCGTTTATCTTAAACGCATGCTAGTTTGATTAATTCTTAAAAACTGTTTTGTTCAAGTAAGTGACTGGCAATTTAGCGACAACATTAACAAATGGTTGAACAATGTTTGACGTTCACTGAAAAATTTCTGAAAAACTGTTTCAATTATTTATGAAAACCAAAAAACATGTTAAAAACAGTCAGAGACAACAAGTTGTTCATCAATATTGTGATAATAATGTAAATATAGGCATACAAGGGTGAAACTGGTGTATTTATACTTGACCCCGATATTTCGAAACCCCGCTAATTCGAAGTAATTTTCGTTTCCCTTGAGACTTCGAATTATCGGGGTTCAACTGTATACATCTTTTTAGGTAGAGAGTTTAGATAAAAAATTAATTTAAATAATATTTGAACCACCATAAAGTAGGAAAGATACATAAGGTGGGGGGC
>JANUFV010105911.1:0-10257 GCA_024757865.1 Epizoanthus scotinus | reverse complement strand
CGTGTAAACACATGAAGACATAAACAAATGACAGCCGCTCGAGAGCGAGAGGTCCGTACGGCAACTTACGGACCTGAGATTGACCAATCATAGCGCGCGAAATTAACTAGCCATATAATAATAATTATTATTATTATTATTATTATTATCATTAATATAAATCAGGTGTTTGTAATTCGCTGTAATCTTACCGGAATCTTCCACGCGCAAATACATTTTTTATTTAATTTAGCGCAATATAAGTTTATTAAGTGTTAAAAATTATAAAAACAAAATACAAAGTCTAGCTTTTTCGTGAAAGAGTTCGGGATACGTACAATTAGGCAGGATTTCTGGTCGATCTAGTATCAATTTCCGATAAAACCTGCCACCACCAAACACAATTATGGGGGAGTCACTGAATGTCACAATCTCTGGCATATTTAAGGGCATCAGTATAACCAAGTCAACAATATAACAATTATTCAGGTTTTAAAAGGGGTAACATTTTCAAATGTTGGTGCTATGGCCTTATCCAAACAGGATATGACCCCATTTCCAACACCACTACAGTGCAGTATATCCCTGCATGTCTATTTTGAAACTATTTTTAAACTCGCTAATTTTTTTTTTAATTTCGTTCTCAAAGTTTGAAATATGATAAAAGACTACTATTAAGTACCTTATTCATACTAATTTTTGCCGGAACTCAATTTCGTGAATATAGAAATGGCATAATTCGCGGGACTGAAATTTCGCGATTTGGTAACAAAATCGCAGCAAAGGAAACGAAATTTGGCGAAAGTTCCCACATGCTATCTGCATAAAAAAACTGGTAGTCTCGGAACTGGCAATACAGATTCTAATTTTCACACAGTAGCCGTATTTTGCAATGATATATATGACACACCTATATAACAACAAAAATTAAAACTTGTTTTATGTTCAACGTTCGCTACAAAACATTAACACAACGTTTTACTACTCAGGTCAGAATTTTATGGAGAGCATCAAATTTCACGTCGATAAATTTTGCGGTAACTTTTTTTTCGCGGACCTTTATTTTCACGCTGTTTTTGAAATCGCAAAAATCGTGAAAAATAAAGTCTCGCGACAATTTATGTTCACTAGATTAAGAAATCTAAAAATATCATACTGATCATGTTGCTACAAATAGCACCTTTGTCCTGATCCGTTGCAAGCAGAACTATGTGGCACATGCACAGTGGCACAGTTTAAAATTAGTTTTTTAAAACAGTGTTGAAAAGCTGCTATTGTCTTTCTGAACTTGAACTTGAAACCTATCTTGCTGTGATCAATTCCATCATTTAACCAGCCTAGGGTACTTGAGAAAAACACAAAGCATGTGTATGTACAACTTGAATGGCACAGTCCTAGAGCTACAAGTCTTAAGAAACTATCGTTAGCATGATACAATTAGTTTGCTGGGACAAGTCATTAGACCTCGTTTGGCCTAATGAACTGTAAGATAAGCTAAGATAACCTATATTTATCCACGTTACAATTGCTCAAACTGTGGGAACTCCGGTTTAAAACTGTACGTGCAAACTAAACAAATTGAATATTATTGAGGGAAATGTAAGAGGAGAAATAACAGGCTATTGAAAACTTTAGCCTGACTTGTATCCACTTTATAAGTGCATGTTCTTGTAGTGAGTTATATCTTTTGCTCGAAGATATTATTGCTCTATATAGCTACTCTTAAATTCGAGGTCTCCAGGCGGAATACATGTTGAAAAGATGACTTGATGTTTCAGAGTTTAAGTACGATCTTCTTTAAATTATAGACCAACAATAAAATCAGTTCTACCATCCATCACCCTCTCCGTGTATTTTGTGGTTTGTTTCTATTTTTATATCTGTACATAAAGCTTTCAGTAAAGATACATGGACTCTTAGTCAGATCCATTACAAAAACATGCGAGTAACCTGAGCTGAAATTACCAAATGTAATCACATTTCTAATCACATCTCTAATTAGTCTTAGAAATGAAAAGTAAGTCGAAGCTAAATCATAACTTTAATCAGTTGCAATATAACTAAAGACTAAAGTGCACTTTACCAAGATGTTAGTACAACGTGTTGATATCATGCCCTGCTCTTCCTAACTCGGCCTAATACTAATACTAATACAATTACATTGCAATGTTACGCTTGACTTTACCTCAGTAACTAATAATCATTCCAAACTAGATCTTTATTGGAAAATAAAAAGGGTAATACTTGAAGAATGAACATAATAAAGAATTACAACGTACAAAGTGCAGTTACGAAAATGAGATTATCAACACATCGGTTACCCATTGGCATTGAACATGGACGATATAAAACATCAAATGAGACAACGGAATATGTCCAATTTGCGACCTGGACGTTATTAGCAATGAAATCTATTATTTGGTGTCTTGTTCAAATAGAACAGTGGTAGATGTGAGAGAAAGCTTTTTAAGGGAGATATGTTTTTAAAATCAATTCTTGATTTCAAGGTATGATTCTTCCAAGCCTAAGTTATAATATTCAAGTATGAAAGATGAATCAATTATAACACAGTAGCAAATATATTTCGAAACTACTTAATATTTACGATATTGAAAATTGTAATTCATAAGTTGTAATTTATCGCATTCTACCACATTCTACCTTTTCCTACATTTGCTCTAGTGCACATTTACTTTGAGGTGTTTACTTTGGCACCGATGTCTTGTTAAAATGTGAAGGTAAAGTAAATGCTTTTGTTGTTGTTGTTGTAAAACGTTGCAACTTCAAATAATATCTATCTAAATTTAGAATTACTAGGAATTGTTTAACACTAGTGGGGAATGTGAAATATTTGTTGCTATTATTATCATAATATTCTTGTACATCATACAAATATTGAAAGTATCACCAGTCAGTGTTGACAAATTCTATACAAAAGCGGCCGGGTTCTACTCCCCGGTTCTACTGCACACATATTGCAGAGTTTACAAAACTGTCCTAGATCATAGCTCTTTAATATCCCTATATTATAGTGTTCTTTCTCCAAGATATAAATGGTTTTCTTCATCAATTAAACAACATTGGATTTTCATTGTCAACATAGGATGGCTTAGAATTAACTTTCTTCAGCGGAGGCACAGAAGTAGTGGGCGATGTTTGTTTATATTTGAGTGAAGTGTAATATTTTTCTCCACAAGAACAACGTTAAAAATGCTGGAATCTCATTTAAAACAAATGGTACTACCTAAATCTATAACTAGCAGTTGCTGCATTTATCACATGAAGAGAGCTGGCAAGTAGTGGTCTGACTATAAACTTATACTGATCTCCAAAGTTTCAGTTCATCTTAGTTGTACATATAAAATCACACACTGAAACTTGTATGACAGTCAATCCAACTGTATTTCATGTAATATTGCTTACCCTTGCTCAAAAGCAAAATGATCAATCTCATATTGAGTTGCAATATTTGTTTTGTTGCAGTACAATGAAAATTAGAGCAGATTTCCTGAATGATATAATAATCGTTGTTGACTCAAATTTACTTCTAAAAATCGATCTTTTGCTATATTTTATCAATGAAAAACGAATATGTCAGTACATAATCTAAGTAGTAATTTTATCTACCAAATAATGAATATATACAATCTTGTAATAACATCATTTTTGTCAATATAGAGTTTCCTTTTAATAACAATATTTATATTAGCCTCCTGTTTTCATATTTGCTCAACACTGATTCATGTAAGCTACCATGTCTACTGGTATATGGGAAAAAATCCAAAACGATAATGAACTATAAATGCATCAGTATTATTATACTAATAAATGCTGAAAAAAACCTACATATATATGCATAGGAACATGCAATATAGTATGTATATATAGACCACAGTAAATTGACTACAATATGCATTTCAAATACACAAGATTTAGGTTTTGGTATTTCTTGTCGAAGCCAGTAAATTAACTTTGCAGAACACAGAGAACGCGTACAGTTCTATATGGAAATAAGTAAGTTTATGGTGAATATAAATGTATTTTATATATTTATTTGTTTATCAGTTAAGTCTACATTCAATACTGAACATTATAGACATAGACGGTGTTCAAATATAATGAACAATAAGCAATAATACGCTAATAAAATACAGTAATAAGAAATAAACAAACTCTCTTGAAGAATTCGAGTGATTTGCCTAATGCTATTTGACTCGGCAGGTTGTTCCATACCTGTATGGTTCTTGGAAGGAAAGAATACTTATAGTAATCACGCTTAATACTAGGTATCTCTCTGCATAGTGACAGAGTTGGCAAACAAAGCCACTAACAGCGTCCATTTGCCTTCCATTGTACAGTTTTGACAATAGGCTCGTTATAGGTGTGAGTAGATGTGTGACAAAGTAGTTCAGTACAATCAGCCATTATGAAATATTAAATATAATGTAATGAGACGTGGAAAACTTGATCACAGAAACAGAAAACGTTCCTGGGCTCAGCCCAGATACCAGTTATCTTCGATTCATCTAATTGCCTGGCGATCACTACCCGTTTCGTGGCTGGTTCAATAAGTTCCGATTTATTATTCATTGTTATATCTGCATGTATTGCTTCAGCAATTCGCCTCTCCATATTACATGTTCCTTGCAGAAACTTATGTTTGTCATAGTGTATTGGGACAACATTTGTGACTCTCAAAAGAAAGACATGATGAAATATCATGGAACAATGTAAAGTAACATGTGTATTGGCCTAGTACCAAATTAAGACGAAAGTTCCATGTACATATTGCTCCTACAACTTCAATCCCGTTCCAAACTGTTTACATTCTCGAGTTTGCTGTGAAAGATGTTATGATATTTCTCAATTACTAATATTATCAGTGTATTAGTGAGTCTAAATGGGGTTGCTGTTAAAGTGCTATTTTTACATTTATAACATTTACCATTACATAAGTTTGAAATGAAGAAATGATGTAGCTGTTAAAATATCATAGCAACAGCGCAAGCTAGACCCTCGCTAATAATCTGAGCAAAGAGATTATTAAGTAAAGTTATAAACTTGTGAGCTAGATCGAACCAGAATAAAGCAGAAAGGAATCCCCAATCAATCAATGGCCATTGTCACGATATCTTGTCAAACAGTTCATCAAGGTCAATGGGAGGCAACAAAAGACTTCCTATTTATTTCCTGATTTGCATCAAGGACCCAACCCGCCATTGTTCAGCTCCCCAGGAAATGCACCACATAACATTCTATCAATGTAAAACAGCAGCATGTTTACATAAAATGATCTTGTTCAAATACTTGACGTATGAGGTAAAATGTATATTTTAGGATGATTTTATTATGGGAAGTCTTTGCCCACAAAACATGCATGTAAGTGAGAAATCGATCATGTTACGTGCTTCCTGTTTCTTATTCAAGTACAGTCGCGTTTAGGTGAGAAAAACAAATAACATCTCTGTTTGTTTGTGACTAATCTCGGTACTAAATCTAAATGTCGTGTTAGTTTGTTTCACCTTCAGTTCAACTACAAGTAATAGTTGACTTCTGGAGCTGGCATTGCCTTTAAACAAATACTTTCTTAGGTAGGATTATAGAGTCATTGCTTGAACGCTTGAGCTGGTGCTCTTGGCATATTTCAGCACCAGATTAATTAACCCTAAAAGGATTTATTACCTATGAGATTTGCTCTTGTAATACAATTTCCTTCGTCTTTTTAATCTAGTATAAACCGCCTGCTCCTCTCAACAGGCATTTATACATGACGCAAAACAAATGTATTTTAGGACACTAAAAACATGCTTGTAAAACCTTAGTTATATAACAATTTCGGTTATCTTACATTCATGAAATGTACTGTGGTTCAATGCTGTAGGGTTTTTAAAAATCCGTTTCCTGTAAGAGTACGTGTCAGAGTTATTAGTTAAGTTCAAAGCTCACTCGGGTAACAGGTTCGTCTTGTTATTTTAATCCCGCTCAGGGCAACATACTGTTAGTTTTAGTGTTCAAAATATTTACCAAACTTGAAAACAAGCTAAGTGCTCCAGATGTTTTGAGCGTTGAGAAATACTTAACAATTCTGTTATCATGTTTGGTGGTACTTTAATATTTTGAAACATTATGGTGGCACCAAATGATGCTGAATGGCTAAGGTGGGATTCTGGCCCAGTTCATGAGGTACAGACACACAGACACACATACATACATACACTTGCACACATACATACATACACAAATATGTTGAAATCATATATTTTTAATTTTAAAACAATAATAAACTTTTGATAAAAACACAAATATCCTAATTATGTTCATATACAT
Source organism: Epizoanthus scotinus (assembly GCA_024757865.1). Classification (NCBI taxonomy): domain Eukaryota; kingdom Metazoa; phylum Cnidaria; class Anthozoa; order Zoantharia; family Epizoanthidae; genus Epizoanthus; species Epizoanthus scotinus. The sequence continues at coordinate 3,951 of JANUFV010105911.1, read as the reverse complement.
TGAAATCTCCCCTGGGGGGAGGGAGTCCCTTTATATGGCCTTGATGAGTTACTGGGCAGTGATAGGGAATGCTCCTCGTACAATTCTGTATTTTTATATATCTTTTGATTTCAGACTTTGACTTCACTTTCATTTTATTTCCACATATAGTATATTTCAAGAAGAAGAGAAAGATGGGGGTGTATTAACAAAAACCAAACTGGGTTATAATTTATTAGGAATTCTTACACCCTTTTGAAAGTTAACGTGAACATAATAGGTGTTATTTCAACACTTATTTCGACATTATCTGTTTATTATTATTTTTCAGAGCCACTAAATTGTAATGCGTGTGTGCACATACACAAATGTAACATGCGCAATATAAATTGTATTTAAAAGCTGTAGTGTCACGCCACAGCGCATGCGTAGGTTAATGTCTCATAAATAAAAAAACCCGAGTTATATGCTAAAAATAAACCTGTGTTTCCCAGTGTAGTATTTGGATGAACTGCATGTTTTAGAAGGCGGATTATATTAATATGTTGTGAAGTGACTTTAGTATTGGCCTATATAACAAATTGTTAAAATAGCTTCCAGATGCATCAAACATCGATGAACTTGGATTTAATCAACGGTTTTCCATTCAAGAAGGTCGTTTCATTGTAATATTCTTTGGCAATATTGAACGTAAAATGTTATTTTCAGATGTCAGCTATTTCTTCAGTAAAATCATGAAACTGCACCTTTAAAAAATTAAAAGTTAAGGTTTTGTCCGAAGCTAAATCCTAATTTCACAGTCCCGTCAAGATGACAATTTACTGGGTAGATTAGAGTTTATAACATGGTTTGGTTTCTAACAAAATTTACATTTAAATTTGCACGAACCTTACCATTTTTACCCCCACCAATGAACTGAAGTATCTTGAACAGTAGCTTGAATTATTTGGTATTGTTACAGTGTAGAACAAAAACATTTGCGGGAATTATTCTTTCCCGCGATTTGTCTGGCGGCAACCTATATTTGCAATTTTTTCTCAATTTGATGTAAAATTATGGCACAGGAAATAAGAAAAAAAGGCCAAATTTTAAATATTTGTTTATCTTTCGTAGGAATTTTTACGTGTAAAACCCTCGAGTTTTGCTCTGTGCAGGACAATTAGGGTTGCCGCTTGTTTTGTACTTTCCTTCGACCTCCTATAGTAAAAAAATGTGAGTGGCTATGTGCGAGGAATAAGATAAGAGTTTGAGAGCCTATAAACTGAACTCCTGTTTTTACGTTTCATTTTTTTAAATTTATGCAGTTTATTTTGCAGAAATATTTTTTGCAAGAATTTTTGTTTTGGCGAATTGTCTAAAAACCCGTAAAAATACACTCTCGCGAAAATAAAGTTCTACACAGCATTTATTGATTATAAAAATATTTTAGAATATACAATTATGGTCAAAACTGTACTGCTGGTTTAATAAACCACTTCCTCTATCTATATATAAGCAAAAACCTGAGAGGAAGCCCACAAAGTGTACAATTAAAAGAGTAGCAATAAAAACTCTTGTTTAATGTAATAAATGTCTTTTGCTGCTTTCAGTTGGTGATCAGTGTTCATGATTAAAAATAGTTAGAATGTTAAAAACTTTCTAAAATAATAAAATAACTGTAAAATCTTTTAAATTTTTTTTGTAAAATTTGGTCTGTTTTTTAGACCTCCTTCTATCCTAAAAAAGGTCTACAGAACAGATATATCAGAAAATCTTCAGAAAACTTTAAAATTCAGTTTTTGGAAACTATCTGAAGTCTGGTGCCACTGCACAGGATATTTGTACTTGTTCCAGTCCCTCTCTTGTAGTTATTTGGAATCTATACTGAGTCAATTGTGTAATAATTTCATTTATACTGTAAGTATTTTGTTGAAAATATAGTTTTGTCAAAATTTTCACACTATGGGAACAATATAATATATATATATATTATTCACTTCAGAAGCCATAAATTACTAGGATTTATACAGTGTTCAATAAGATAATAATAATAATAATAATAATAATAATCGTTCTTAAAATGTATTATGCATTTACATTATGAAAACGACAATTAATACTTAATATAAAAAGCTAAAAACTGATTTAAAAAGCTATTAAGGCATTCAAAATTTAATAAAGATATTTGTATTCTTCTATTTCACCAATGGATATCACTTTGTAGTACCAACACTATAAATATTAAGGGATGTTGACCTGTGTTCTAATTTACAAGAAATTTTTATGGAGGACATGCAGCCAGCCTGACAGGTGGGCTTGCGCAATTCATGTAAGTGGGCCAAATTCTGTAGACACAGATCCATAAAATAATCTGAACAGTTTCCAAATTTGCAAGCTTTAAGGATGGTTTTAGCATGAAATGTGCTCCCCTAGCAGTTTACTGCATGCTTAATAATGAGACTCAAAATGAGGCTTTACTAATAAAAAGCAAGGTAACAAATGAATTAATTTTTATTTCAGTACATAATAATTTCAAAAGTCACACAATCATGTATCTTGGTTTCAAGAGCCTTGCAAATATTTTGATAAAACTCATAACATTTTGGTGTCGCAGATGTTAAGTGTAACAATGTGACTATTCATACATGTACTTGACACACATTTTCATCCATCGGGTAGAGCGAACTACTCAGGAAATTACAATTGTTTCGTCATGTTCGGAACACAGATGACCTCACGCTCGAAAATCTAACAGAGAAATATATAGTCACCCAACCATAAACTTGACACTGCTTCGAAGGGATCGCCACCTTAATTGTGGTGGGGCAGTTTGCGTGTCCCAATGACCCCTAGAGCTATGTCGGCTGGAGTCTTGTACTCCTGGTAGGGCCACCCATGCCGAACAGGTCGAAGGGTAGGGGCCAGACGAAGAGTGATCCCCTGGTCCTCCAGGTTGGGGGTTGGTCGTAGGGCCAACAACCCTACACTGTAAAAGGTACCTAGTTACGGAAACCACAACAACGACTACTGCCGTTGCAGCCTTATTTCCCACAGGGGAAGAAGAGGAGTAAGTAAGTAAGTAACCATAAACTTGACACTTAGCCATGTCTAGACAATAGATTTCTGTACACTAGGAAGGACCCAAAATTACACAGGCTGATAGCAAGGGGTGGAGTTTGAGGAGTTACGGCAGTTATGTTAATTACACAAAAGTTGGACAAACTAATTTAAACTTTAGAGAATCATAAAAATTAATTTATGATTTTAACCAAACCAGAAATCAGTGAACATTACAAATATTTTCATGCAAGTTTATATAATTATGGATTCATAGTGAGTGCAGACGGGAAAATGCAAGATCAGAGAAGGCTTACACATGTATTGGGGGGCATACTGACGAACATACCTAATAACTTACAACTTTATGAATCAATGTATTCAAGTTAAAAGATATAAAACTCAGCAAGCTAGCTACCTTCACTTTGTGATCGTACAACATATGTCAACCTCATCTTCATAAATAAATCTTGAACATTTTTAAGAGATTAAAATTATCGTTGGTTTAGGTCTATAGTCACTGAGCTGCTTCATAAGACTGATGAGAAAATATGCTAGCTGTAATTATTTATTTACTTACACTAAATGCAGGCTATATGAAATATAGTCAATATTATTATCTATTTATTATTATTTTTCAGAGCCACTAACATGTGCGATATAAATTATATTTTTATTATTATTATTATTATTATTAATAACTGTGATGAGTGCTTAAAACTTTTTTATATACATTATATAGTATTTTAAGAATTCAAGTTTTTAAGTTATGTTTTTATCATATAATTTTATATTACTAAGCATTTCAATAAATATTTAACATCATTTTTTTAATGATATTTCATCCTTATAAAAGGCATAGCAACTTTTGTAAAACATTGTGTAAATCCTAATGGCAAAATAAAATGAATGAATGAATGAATGTTTGGTTTTATG
>JANUFV010105910.1:0-17437 GCA_024757865.1 Epizoanthus scotinus | reverse complement strand
GTCTTTCTTCCCTCATTCTTGTCTCTGGACGAGTTACTTCGACTTCGGCAGTGACACCGTTCCATTGAATTTCTTGCTAGTTGTTGAAAGAAAGCTTTGCCTTTTGTCCTCATTTGTCTTCGAAAGACATCCAACGATTTTTTCTAATGTCTATTAGATGACCTGTTTCATACAGAGGCATATATATGGTGGATAATCGGCTAATTTGTATGTTCAGTATTCTACTAAAAACTTAAACTTGAATAGACAGCAAGCGATCCACTGAAGATCAAGTGACGGTCACGTCAGCGTGCATTCCACAACATATTGATACACGGTAACGAACCAATGAGAGCGCGCGTTAGAATTACATTTTTCTCCATTGATCTGAAGGTTTGTTTTTGTCCTGCTGACGAGAGATTTTGATTGCGTGCACAACGCTCGCAACCTATTTTTGTTTTGTTTTTGATGAAGACTTCCGTTGTTGTTGCATATAAGAATTAAAATGGCAGATTAAAAAAAAAAAATTACTAAACGAAACAAATTCTTCTTGCGGCCAGTTCAAGGAAGTATAATTACTGGTTGACCTTTGAAGCAACAGAAGAAAGACTAAAGAAAATCTGAATTCTACTTTAGAGTTTTAAAAACTTAAAAGTTGAAAGTTGTCAAACTATTTTACGTAAATCAATTATCACAATAGAGTTTTAATGTACTTCACTACTTGTATTTACTTGCTACAATGGTTATATCAAAAGTAAATATAGTTCAAAGTGTGTACGGTAATTCTTGTTCAGTATTCATTATATTGGAAGTATGCGATCAAAAGGGATCGAGGTCAGACGTAACTCTGGATCTTTTGCTGTACGATCGTATAATTGTTTCATTATCAGCTGTGTCTTCTGGATATTGTCTCGACCTAGTTGTTGAGCTTCTTCAACTTGAGTTACTATGCGTTTACGGTGTTCGTCTACAGACGAGGACAACTCCACAGGTGGTAATAATGAAATATCTGGGGGTGTTCTTGGCTCGTGTCCATAAAGAAGATAGAAAGGAGAATCTCCAGTAGATTCTGAAGATGTCACTCGATAAGCGAACAAGACAGATGGTATATGCGTGTCCCAAACTTTCTGATCCGAACTCACATACATCAAAATGGCTTGCGCAATGGTTCCATTGAATCGTTCAACTAAATGATTAGTTTGTGGATGGTGAGCCGTTGTGTTCACCTTGTTAGTGTTCATTATACGACATATTTCTATTACCAATTTCGAAAGAAAGTTTTTTCCTCGATCTGAAAATAGTACTCTTGGGGCACCATGTCTGGGTAGAATTTCTGTAGCTAGCAAATTATCTATTACATGAGCTTCAGCTGTTGGCACTGCATAGGCCTCTTTGTTAGGTAATTTGTAAAACAGACTATATAATGGTTGCCTGAATGTGTCTACTGCTAGACGATCAAATGGTTCAGTAACAGGAAGTGGAAGGCGTGGAGCCTTAATCTTGTACTTTGGGGTCTTTGGCATCTCACAATCAATGCATGTCTTAGACCAATGCTCAATAGCCATGTACATACCTTTCTAGTATAGTAGTGCTCTCTCACTTTCTGATAAGTTTTGTTTATACCAAAGTGTCCACTAGTTATATCATCATGGGCCCATCCAAGGATCTCGTACCTAAGGCTTTTAACCAGTACCAGTTGTGATTTGATATATTTCTTTCTGTTGGCTGTGGGTGTCCATAAGTGAAATAGGATATCTTCTGAATCCAAATAGTAGTCATCTATTTTCAACATGTGGGATCTTGCTTTTCTGTCATCATGTGGTAATTCATGTGTCTTAATGTAATGGATTACGTCAGAGAGCTCAGGATCGTAGTGTTGTTGGTTTCTAATATCTTCAGTTTGTAGGGCTGTGGTGTCGAGAGCTGCAATGGTGTAGGGTCGTCTTAATAATGCATCTGCGTTGGAGTTAATTCTTCCAGGTCGGTGGCGGATTTCAAAGTCGTATTGCTGGACTAGTACAGACCATCGACTTGAAAGTCTTCCTGTTAGGTCTTTAATGCATAAAAGCCAGCGAAGTGGGTTGTGGTCTGTGTAAACTAGGAATCGTTTTCTAAATAGGTATGTTTAAAACTTCTTAATACCTTCAATAAAAGAGAGTGTCTCTCTTTCATTGGTACTATAATTCTTTTCTGCTGGAGTGAGGTATCTTCCGGCGAATGAAATGGCAACTTCCTTGCCATTGTGATGTTGACCACGACACATTCCTATGCCGTGTTGTGAGGCGTCAACATATAGCTCAAATGGAATTGTAAAATCAGCGTAGGCTACTTGGCATTCATCATCCCACTTAAATTCAATTTATTTAGTGATGACGCAATCTTTACAAAGTTATTGACAAAACGTCTATAATAGTCTGCTAAGCCCCCAAAACGTCGAACACCTTTTACATTCCGTTGTTCAGGGAAGTCTTTAAGTGCACTTATCTTCTCGGGGTCAGGGTGTATTCCATCTGATGAGACAAGGTGTCCGAACGCTGAGTAAAGTCACATTTAGATGGTTTGAGTTTAATATTTCATTCTCGAAATCTATCTAGCGCTGCTGAGATATGCTGCAAATGTTCATCAACGTTCTTTGAAAACATTATGACGTCATCCAGATAAGTAAGACAAGTCTTCCAGGAAAGACCACGCAGAACAGCTTCCATCAAAGGTTGAAATGTTGCTGGGGCATTGCATAAACCAAAAGGCATAACATTGAACTCGTACAGTGCACTATAGGATGTGAATGCAGTTCTGTCACGTGACATCTGGTCTTTTTCTATCTACCAGTAACCACTCATAAAGTCAAAATATTTTGTTCCCGTGAGTGAATAGAGAACATCATCAATGCGAGATAATGAGTGGGAGTCTTTAATTGTTAATGAATTGACACGGCGATAGTCGACACAGAAGCGTGTTGTTCCATCCTTTTTCTTGACGAGACCAATTGGTGAAGCCCATGCGCGCACTTGTTGAATTTCGGATAATGTCATGTTCCAACATTTCTTCAATAATTATGTTTGTCAATTTGTTCTCTTTGCACTTGAGGTGTCCTATAAGGTTGCTGTCATACTGGTGGATTGCCTGCAGTGTCCATGTGATGCTTTATTACTGAAGTGCGTTCTAATTCTTCTTGAGAAAAAGCACATACATCACGATATTGATGAAGCAGTGTCTTCAACTGTACCTTTTGATCTGGTGTAAGAGCTGCATTTGATATATCAGGGTCAATCACCTTGCGGTTGGCTGATTCCGGAACGTCCTTTCTCACACTTGAAATATTTACATTGTTCACATTGTTTAGATTACTTACGATGTCTTCGTCATCCAACTCAAATACCTCTAAAGATTTATTGATAACTTGTAGTGTTCCAAGTGTAGTACATCGATAAATTGTAACTCGTTGGGTGTTAAATTCATCAATCGAATCGGAACAGTTCTGTCTGCTGATACTTGTACAAGTTCTGCGGCGCCACATATCTGATATCTTTCTAATAATAACGGATTTGTTTCAACGATACATTCTCACTGGTGGGGAACATCTTCTACGAATGCTTGAATAAAAGTTTCTGAATAAAGGGAAAATAGAATGTTTTCATTGCTCGTACTTTTGGACTCATATAATTCATTTCTTCTGAACTGTTTGATGAGCAACCTCCTCTTAGTTGTCAGATTCAATTTCTGTGTGCACACACGTTCATATTTATGAACTTCTTTGTAGTGGCCACTAGTATTTGTGCTTCAATATCTTCAGTTTCAACATAGGTAATACATTTCTTGTTTTCTTCTTCTTAAAATTCTTGAAATTCTTGTGTCACATCTTCACACATCTGTTCTCCATTGAAGATCTCTTTGTTTTCTTCGTAAGTATTATTTTCAATATCTTCAAAATTGATGACACAATTGTGTTTGGTTAGAAAATCCCATCCTAGGATCATATCATAATTGTGTCCTTCTATAACGTAAACCTTTTCATTGTAACGGTTATTAGAAATGTCCAAGTGTATCTCAAGGTATCCCAGAACTGGAAGTCTTTATGACAGTTATGGTACGGAGTGTATCTTGCTGTAGTTGTGTGGTTGCATGAGTATTTATCTTCAACCAGGACACATTAACAGCTGAGACCGTGGCTCCACAGTCTATAAGGATAGGGTAAACAATTCCTGTTATTTTTCCATTAATCATCATTGTTTCTACATCTATGTGGGCGCTTCTTTGTTTTGATGTAGCTTAATTATCATTCATTTTAGCTATTATATCTAGACCCACTGTTTTTCTTGCTGTGGTTTCAATAGTAGGATGCTGAAATTTTTCTATACTTTTTTCTTTACATTTTACTTTACTACTGTATGTTTATTGCTCACTATTTTTCTGCCTTTTTTTTAATTGTATACATTGTTCACGATCTTCTATTGCATCTTTGATATGTACAGTAGTATCAGCGGGGGCTCCAACACCTCCCATGCTTGTGGGAGCTCTACCTAGTTTCCCGTGTGTGGACATGACAGGTCGTCAGGGGGCTGGGTAATTTAGCTTGTTGTGTTAAGTGGATGATCAAAAGGTTGGCAATTTAGCTATAGGATTGGGTGGGTGATCAGGGGGCTGTGTGATTTAGCTTGTTGGGTTAAGTGAACGATCGAAAGGTTGGTAATTTAGCTATAGGATTGGATGGGTGATTAGGATCTAGCTGAGCCAAAAGCTAATTTTTTGTGAACAAGTATATAGTGTCTAATTTTTTTATTATACATTGTACATTGTACATTGTACATTGTACATTAAACATTGTACATTGTATATTGTACATTGTATATTGTACATTGTATATTGTACATTGTATATTGTATATTGTATATTGTATATTGTATATTGTATATTGTACATTGTACATTGTATATTGTATATTGTATATAAACTATACCTTTTTGAAAATATCTTTGTTATAACATTTACTTATTGTCATGATTTTGTTGAATGATATGTGGTAAAATAAAGCATTCTAATGTAATTTATTTTTTATGTCCCAATGTAGTGTGAAATGGCGCCAATATTGAGTCCAACGTTGACCCAACATTTGCGGGGACGTGTTGGAATCATGTCGGACCAATATTACTTTCATTCAAAATTACTACTTTTTTTAATCTATTTTCAGGAATGTTGAGTGTGCGCACATCCCTTATGCAAACATGTAAGACTTACATTATATAATTAGACTATAAACTGTTGGCATGAGGTTCGTTTGATTTTGACATATTTTGACATGGTATGCTTGGCCCCAACAATGTCTAACAACTGTTTGGTTATTGTTGAATCTAATGTCTTTTACCGTATAATCGCGGCTTAATCATAACCCTTCGCCCCCTGCCCCTCCCTTCCCTTCCCTTTCCTTCCCCCCTGCCACATTTCATCTCATCAGTTCAAAAATGTGACTGTATGAGAATCCCTGGATAATAACAACGTACTGCTATTCGGTAGGTGTGCCTCATCCACTGCCTTGAAAAGCCAATCCAACCCCCTTCCCTGTTTCCATTCCCTTACACTCTACCGCCATTCCCTTCCCCTCTGCCGCCATTCCCCTATCCCGGCTCAATCACTTATAGAGCTAAACTTCGATGTTTACTAAAATATTTTTGCAAAATTCGCTGAGACCAAGAGGCTAAATCTAAAAAAATGCATTTTGTCTGCTATGTCTTCCGCTATCATTTCATCTTTTTTATATTTAAAGATGTGTCTCATCAAAGTTGAAACAGGTAAACAATGGGTGTGTGGTGGGGTGGTACAGTGCAGTGACAACTGTTCCTGGTGATATATCTGGGTCCCTATCTGTGGCACGTGTATTACCTACTCGCTCCAGTTCACAGTTTAAGCCTATGTTAGTAAGCTTCAATTATTTATATATATGGCTATTTCTCTAAGGCTTGCCAGTCTACCAGCTCTGCTGCTTGTGTTTTTACAAATGTTTTGAATTGAGAACCAAAAACAATCTTCATTCCAAAAGGATGAGGCCATTTGACAATTAGTTCTTGAAGGAACTAGACTCGTTGAGAGCTGTTGGGAAAATGAAAGTTCTGGTGCTGTTTCTGTTGGTTTGTATGGTTGCTGATCACGTCGGCCAGGTTCAAGGTAATAATATTATTAGAGAGTTTAAGCAGCGCATATACAGCGAGCAGGAAACTTCAGGTATCCGTCTGCGTTTGCTATGTAAGTCCGCCATTTTTCTTTAGTTGAAGCTTTACGTAAATGCAGTGGTATCAAACGTCCAAACGCATCTCGTCGTATAGAAACCAGGAGACGAACAACGGCAAACGCGTCGAAAGTCAGGTCATTGCGACCGCCATTTTCCGTTAACGTGAAAATTCTTGTGTGGTGTTTAAACCGTTTATGAACTCATTCCATCTAACCCATCCGTGAGGTCTGGAAGACGTTGACACAGATTCTAAGCCGAGCTGTAATGTTATAGAAATACCAGAACATATGACAAAGCTTTTTTTACTATGTTCAATTCTGTAGTGATACGACGACGGTGAACTAGCATCGGTTTGCTCGCTTAATAGTGGAAAATTGTTCTGGCTTATGATTATAATTAAACATAAATACAACCTAAAAAGTAAATGCACCTATAATCAAAACATTTATCTGCCGGTGTATATAGGACAGACTGACATATCCTCTGCTCTGCTTTTTAGAGATCGTAAGAAAGTAAGATCGTTATAGACTAAGACTATCCAGTTTCGCTTGGTATATGTTGTATGATCTAAATGACAACACAGCAAAAAATCCTATTCCACCTTTGCACCAAGGCCACGCATTTGTTGTCATGTCAAAAGTCTGCTCATAAACTTAATATGGTGAAACCATAAGAAGTGCCAAAAACATTAGCGAATTTAGTCTTTACTTCGAAACAGGTGACATAATTGATAGGTGATATTAATAGAAAAATAGCAATTTGAAAGTGTCTGCCGTTGTGCAAAACGAAAAATTAGATTGTTTTCACATGAAGAGACTTGAATTGCGGATCTGGACATGAGGTCAGGCGTTTCGCTTCATGCACCGCTGCTTTCAAGTTAAAAATATTATATTTCTAAAAAACAGATCTAGTTTTAATCAGTACGGATAAATTTCCTTGAAGCGCCTTTTCACGCGCACTAAACTTTAGATAGCCGTTAAAAATTATTCATTAACTACATGATCAGTTACTTCAGTTTGTGTCAGGTCCTTGACAATGAACGTACCGGGTTGCTAGAACTTTTCATCGCCTTCCATTGGAGAACCAATAGTTTTAAAAACAAACACGAATGCTTGTTAAAAACACATGAGTAACCGTATTTTATAGTCTGATTGTTTCGTCTGGCGAAACTATCAAACCTCTTCACAAGGTTCTACAAAGATGAACTAAATTAAAATGTATTAAAATTCATAAACCCGACAAAGTGTCAATAGGTTTATTTCGTTGTTTTGGTTCTACTTTTTCTCCGCCGATATTGGCAGTGTTCCACTATAAAGCATCCAAGCTTTTAGTTGAAGATCAGTACTGGGATTAAAACGCCTACTATATAAAAGACTGAAGAGCTCTATATTCACAACCATTAATAGATCACATAATTTATGTCTTGAAAAATTGGAAAGATATTCCAACAAAGGCGCAAAAATGATCCCTGTTCATTTGTAGCGATAATGCCCTATTACAATATGCAAATAAATAATGCAAAGTATCACCACTATTGTTTTACGGTGGTACTAGAATTATTTTTCTTAAAGAATTATAACTTTAACGTTCCACCAGTCGATCCATTAAGCACAACAAAAACAAAAATATAATAAAATAACATAAGTTAATTTCTGGTCAAACGCAAAGCACTTTACGATTAGTTTCTGTTATGCTGACGTTCTCGCCTTTGAAGCGCTTTCCAAGGCAATACATTTTCATGTCTCTCTATATATTTCAGTGTTCGACAAACCACTAGCAGATATTAGGTTCTAGTGAATATTCCTGTCTGACTATATTATTTGTCAGCGTGAAATTAAATAATTAACAATTAGATTATGAGCTTGAAATATCTATTGGCAAACAGATAGTTGTTTGACCGCGTGGGAATGGAGGAGACGATCTATCATAAATCAGATTGCAGCCTTCTCAATAGCACACGAGTACATTTATACTAAACATCAGTGTTATTTGTTTACTGAAACATCCCGTACCGTAACCAAAGTTGGGGTTCTTTCATAAATACACATAACAATATTTTGTAACTAACACAATGTTTGAGCAACCCGACAGAGAAAGTTATTTTAAAGGAGTAAATATTATTGAATGATTGATAAACTTAGAACTATTAGTTAACATTATCTAAAGTATATTTTTTCGAGCAATCATTTTTTTCGGAGACTTAGACCCTATTTACATTGAGAACACTAAAGCTATCTCGAGTCATCTAACTTGCATGTGTGAACACTGCGAATTATCTCGGAGTACTGCGGGAGTACTCCAAGTTAAATCACTCGCGAGAGGTGGTCTCGGACTAGCTACTTCCGGAGTTTACTCCCGACTCACTCGATTTGTAATGTGAACGGCCACTTGGAGTACTCCTGTTGTTAAGGCAACTGACGCAAGTTGATGTTCTAAACGACTGTATATAGCTGTTTATATAACTATTTTAAGAGTAATTCTTGTTCACATAATTCTTGTTCGAATTTTAAGATCAAACTACGCTGTAAATAAAACATTTTAGCAAGAATTGTAAAACGGCGGGAATTTTATTTGGTCGTACGTGTCACGTTTGTCACTATGGAAACCTCGGGCAACTCGACTTTGCAACTCGACTTCACAAGTGTAAATGCAATCTCGGATCAGTCGAATGATCTTGGACAACTGAAAATATACTAATGTGAACACACTCTAGGGAATGACCAAGGAGTACTCCGAGATAACTCGTGCTAGTGTAAATGGGGTCTCTGTTACATTTACTGAGCATAATTCAGTTTAGTTGATTGAAGCTAATCAGCACCACAAGTACGGATAAGAAAACGGAGAAGTAACATAGAAACGACAGAGACGAATTTTCTTTACTTACGAAATTATTCTACGAAATCTTTCTAAATAATTGTACACTGACATATGTTGTAAACCAAACTTCGAATTGAACATATCTTTGCCATTAAGTAGCATGTATTTGACAAGAGATTGTATAAGATACACAATAAGAAATTCCTAAAAGATATAACAAGGGTGTAGTATACTATTATTGGCTTGTCCTCGATGACGAATACCTATGCCTCAGAGGTTCCTACTCTCCCGAGTCTCCCGAAATTTCATGCAATTTCCCAGTCTCACGAATTTTCAAGCATTTCGCAAAACCCACTGCGAGCTGTAGGTGTAACTTTGGGCCATTTCGGCTTTTTTGTTCATTTTTTGTTTGGTGCAATGTTTGAGTGGTTGATCCCAAATATTGGTTGGAATGTTAATACATGTATGCTTAATTGCTGACACTTCGATAGATCACTCAAAAATGCTCTCAAAATGCAGAAAATGCCATTTTAGAGGACTTAAATTTTCAAAATTTTCCGGTGCTCGGAAAATCTCCCTAATTTTTAGTTCCAGAGGTTGGAATTTCTGATGCCTCCCCTGTATATCGATGTGATATGAATCATAGAATTAGTACAAAATAAGGCGTTTCGCATAATGTTTCGTGATAAGAACTAAAGTGAAGCCGGCCCAGTGTGGTATCCACACAAGAAATGAAGAGAAGGATACTAAAAAAAATCATAAGGAATGTACAAAACACTACTGAAGCCAGTTTGTAGCTTGGTATATCATATGTCGCGTTCTTTACCTTATATCCCCAAGTGTATCGAACCCCGACGAACCTGCTTAATAAAAAAATGTCTTATTCACAAAAAAGGGTTGTTTCATTCTAATGTTCCTTAGATCTAGAACTTAACTGAAATGTTACTTTCCGAAATCAAAAACGTAAAATTACCCCTTCAATATGGGAGGGCATCTTTCGAAGTGCAATTTACAATCTTTCATTATCCATATTTGATACAAATTATGTTCTTATTCATTTTCATCAGGAAGGAACCATGGTTCAAAAAAAGCAAGCCTTTTAAAGAAACTGCATGGAGCTGCAAGAAAGCATCACCACCACCCCCACCATCATCATCATCATCACCACCACCACCATAATCATCATCATAACCACCACAAGAACGATAAATCTACTCATGGAAAGTTAGTGAAACATCAGAAGCCTCATCACCACCACCACCATCATCATCATCATCACAAACACCATCACCACCACCATCATCATCACCATCATCATCATCAAAAGCACCATCACCACAGACATCATCGTCATCATCACCATCACCATAGTCATCACCATCACCACAATCATCACGACAAACATGAAATACTAGACACGAAGAAAGAAAACAAAATCACTGCTGTACAGCCTAAAATCAGTGATAAACTTGATAAAGAAAACCAACAAAATGTCGCTAGCTTCCTTCAGTTTCAGAAGCCTCAGCAGTCTCCCAAACAGGTTCGGCCTCCTCTCAAGCTGACGCCCGAGAAACCCAAGTATGAAAACCCAGTTAAAGATGCACAAGAGACCAAAAAGTCAACTGTTCCTAAACCAAAGTCTTCACTCCCCGATCTCCTCGTAAGTTTAGGCAAAGGACTTCAGAAGCTAGGTGTCAAAGTTGAAGATAAAGTAAATCCTTCCAAAGCTGCTCAGCAGCGAGACCAAATATACGGTACGTGTTGTCTGTTGTTGTTAGTTTTTGTAACGGATTTGTTTACCAACTTAGTTATATTCCTTATTTATAACAATATTGATACATTCTGTATCAAATATGTTATGTAAATCTAAAGGTATGATATCCTTCGAGAACCAGGGCAAGTCTATTGAGCGAGTGGGGAGACGGTAATGTCTTAAAAGTTAGCTTTAGAAATAGGCTATCTTGTAAATCTATTGCAACACGAAACTTTTGACCATTACATAGATATCTGCTACGTTCATTCATTAACAATTATTTCCCGAAGTGGAATAGTGATCCCTACTTTTCGCAAGGCACTGACACTGAATTTAGTATTTGCCAAAACAGTGAATAGAAACTGAAGTTATAGCTTACTGTCATGCATGAGTGGCCGAAGGTAAATAGAACTGGATAACCCAAGTTTGATTAACCAATCAGAGCGCGCCAAAAGTACTATTCGTTGGTTTTGCAAATGCCAATGTAATTTACCTGACTGTTCTCTTATTTAATGCATTTTACATGCTCTCTTATGTAATCTAATTTACCTTTTTTCTTATTTATTTTACCTATTCTCCTATGTAATGTACTTTATCCCGTCTGTTCTGTTATTCAATGCAATTTAACCTTTATCTTATGTATTATAATTATCCTGTTGTCATCTTTATGGAATTTACTCGTTATTTATCTCAGTTCTGTTATTTTATATAAATTTACCTGTTTTCTTATGGTCATTCGTTCTCTTATTACCATGATTATCTATTTGTAGCAGTTATTACTACTCGACTAACTATATGTTATAATTTGTTAACAGATGCTGATTCACAGACTCAGACTGGAACTCAGACTATAAACACGGGTAGTTCAATGAATACAGGTGGTTCAACGAAAGAACCTTCTACCGACACCTCCTCCTTTTCAGAATCATCGGATGCGCCTGAAACCAGTATGAATACCGGTGGTTCAACAAAAGAACCTTCTACCGACACCTCCTCCTTTTCAGAATCATCGGATGCGCCTGAAACCAGTATAAATACAGGTGGTTCGACAAAAGAACCTTCTACCGACACCTCCTCCTTTTCAGAATCATCGGATGCGCCTGAAACCAGTACGTATTCAAGCAACCTCAAGACCAGTGAAGAACCTTCATCAGATAAGTTTTCCAAAGATAGTCCATCCTCCCTGAAAATAACCCATTCTTCAAGAAACAGTGACACTTCAACAACGGAATCACTTAACGGTGCCAAAAAAATGTCTATGAGCAGGTCCTCTGAACATCATCACAACTCGAATAAACAAGAGTCTGCCCTTACCGATAATCAGCAAAAATCATCTGATGAAGATTCACAACCGAGCACGTCTAGCAAGGCAAAACAGGGACATTCTGACCCTTCCAACAGTTCTGCGTTTGTTGACAGCTATACAACATCCTCTGATAAAGAAAGCTCTGACATCAAATTAGAGGCAGCTTCTTCTTCTTTTGTGTCCACTTCAGATTTACAGCGCCCTCCGGCGAGTGAGTCTGTCAACTCGTCTGGACAAATTTCGGGATCTCTTACGTCTGAAAGTGATTCAACTGATAAAGAAAGTTCTGATGTAAAAACCGAGTCTTTCTTGCAATCAGTAGCAGCACCAACAAAAGATTCTAACAACTTGCAGCACAACACACCTCCCAGTGCCCAAAATTCAGCTTTTCTTAACAGCTATGCAAAATCGTCTGACGAAGAAACCGCTGATATTAAATCAAAGCATCTCCGAGAATCAAGTAGTAGTTCAAAAAAGCATTCTTCGGAACAAAGCTCAACTTCAGCTTTTATTGACAGTTATGCCAAATCGTTAGATAAAGACAGCTCTGATACCAAATCAGAATCCCTCCAAGAATCAATCTCATCTAAGACGAAAGAAAACAATAATTTACAGAAACAAACTTCTAGTACCTCTAATTCAGTTTTCATTCACAGCCAGGCTCCATCTTCCGACTCTGATGCAAGCTCAGAGGAAGGTAAAACCAGCCACGAATTTGGTGGATCCCACAACCATACTTCTACTTCTGTAAACAAACATGTACCAAATCAAGCTATTTTATACAAAAAACCATCTGTTGAAGGCTCAGATATATCATACGAAAAACCGTCCGTTGAGGAAACACCCATAACTGATGAAAGCTCAACCACTCAAGAAAAACCATCCAATGCAGTTCCTAGTACAGATGAAACAAAAGAATTAGAACCTGAAACTATACCAATACACAAATACAAGGAAAGCCATCATCACAAACAAGAACACGATTATTCTAATGAAGCAGCTCCCCCATTTAGTGCCAGTGTAGAATCTTCCAAAACTGTACCAAGACTCCCCGACTTTGAGGAAAGCCATCATCACGAACAAGAGCACGATATTTCTAACGAAGCAGCTCCCCAATCTAGTGCCAGTGTAGAATCTTCCAAAACTGTACCAAGACCCCCCGACTTTGAGAAAAACCATCATCACGAACAAGAACACGATATTTCTAACGAAGCAGCTCCCCAATCTAGCGCCAGTGTAGAATCTTACAAAACTGTACCAAGACCCCCCGACTTTGAGGAAAGACATCATCACGAACAAAAACACGATGCTTCTTATGATGCAGCTCCGCCATCTAGAGCCACTGAGTTGGGAACAGAAAACCAATCAAGTGGCATAACCAACAACGCAGTTCCTAATGAAACTGAGCATAAAGAAGATAGCTCTGACTTCGAAGCTCCGGCAATTGTGGAACCTTCTAAAACTGGACCAGGACCCGACCACAAAGACAGTCATCATCAAGAACAAGAACACGATCTGTCTCATGAATCAACTCCGCCATCTAGGGCCAGTGAATTTGGATCAGATAACCAATCAAGTAGCACAACAAACAACGCAGTTCCTGGTGAGACGGAGCATATAGCACATAGCTCTGATTTGGAAGTTCCTACAATGGTGGAAGCTTCTAAACCAGATTATGAAGAAAAACACGATGTTTCTCATGAAGCAGTTGAGACGTCTAGTGTCAGTAAGTCTAGATCGGAGCAACAATCCAGTAGGTCAAATAACATCAAAATGCATGGCGAAATTGAGCATAGCTCAGATTTCGAAGTTCCTACAATTGTGGAAGTTTCTAAAACTGTGCCAAGACCTGATTATGACGAACGTTATCATCACAAACACAAAAATTATGCCTCTCATGAAGAAACTGCGTCATATAGTGCTAATGAAATAAAATCAGACCACCATTCCAGTAGCACAATTGACAATGCAATTCTTGGAGAAATTGAGCATAGAGAGCATAGCTCTGATTTGGAGGCTCCCACAATTGTGGAATCATCTAAAACTGTACCAAGACCAGAGTACGAGGGTCATCATCACAAACAAGAACACAATATGTTTCAAGAAGCAGTTCCACCTTCTAGTCCCAGTGAGTACAGATCAGAGCACAAACTCGGTAAGACAAGCAACAACGCCCTTCCTGGCGTAACTGGGCATAAGGAACATGTCTCTGATATGGAAGTTCCGACAATTGCTGAATCATCTCAAACCATATCAGCACCCGAGTCTATGGCGAGTCATTATCGCGAAGAAGAACATGGTGTTACTCGTAAAACACCAAAATCACCCAGTGAGTATAATTCCGGGGAACAATCCATTAGTAACAGTAACAATACACTTTCTAGCACAGCTGAGAATCAAGAACGTGGATCTGATATGGAGGTACCTTCAATTGTAGAACCATCTGAATCTGTACCGAAATCAGATTCCATGGAAAGCCATTATCATGAACAAAAACAGGATATTTCTCCAAAGGAAACACATGCAGGTGCTGAATCAAACATGTCAGAGTTAAAATCAAAGAAAGGCTCTGACAGTATGTCAAAATCGGATTCCACAAAACAGGTTTACATGGAGCACGAAACACATTCTCCTAATGTTGAAGTTCCAACTACTCAAGAATTACCTTCATCTTCTTCACAATCTGATAGGTCTGACAGCCACCAAAGAACAGAGACAGTCGAGGATCATTATCGCCAGCAGGGGAAAATTCCCGATTCTCCATACCAGTCAACTAAACAAATGGAAGGATCTAATATTATGGGGAAGCCAGAAACTATGAAGAACTACGACCAGGAACGGGTCAATTCTCCCGATTTATCAAATCATGTTAAAGGTAATGATAAAATGAACAATACTATGTCAAGCCACAGTGAAGATAATACAAACAATTCTGAATTCACTACATCGCATGTTTCTACGATGAAGCAATCAAAAACTGACAATTTAGAAGCGAAACATGATAAATCTTTAGCTCGTATCCACAAAGCTGGACAAACTACTGTCACAGAATCAAAGCACGAACAGAGGAATCTACCGTTATTTAAGCAACATGAATCCGTTGAGAAAGTAGTCGAAGAGCATCCATACGAACCTCCGACATTGGAAGAGACGCCTATAGTTGATTTAAGTTATCCCAACAAAGATCTTTCAACACACCGTACCTCAAAGACACCTATTCACAAATCGACTGACGAATCAAGTCATGTTTCTATTTCACAAAACTATTTGCCACCTGGTGGTCTTGTCTCGAAACCTGCGCAAGTTACAGCTTTCTCGTACGAACCTCCAGCAGTTGAAGAAGCTCCACTAAGTGATTCCAGCCGCCAAGAGGACTCATCATCAAACCGTGTCTCCTTAGATGGCATAAATAGAGAACTCAGCAATGTTCTCATTAACAATGAAGACAGTCCCGTACCACAGTACGTGGAGTCTGGCCCTGTTGCAAATTCCAGCGACGAACAGCTAGGTGAGAGTCTTAACATTGATACCCACAATGCATATCCAACACCATCTTCGTTGAATGGTCCAACAACTCCGGTTTTTGTAAGCACTTCATCCGCTCCTTCAAGAAGCGATGATAGTTTAGATCCAACTGCCAATCCGCTATCTACAGCTTTGGACTTTGGGCCCACTTCTCCACCTATCATTCAAGGTGCGTATAATGTATACGAACTTCTGAGACTTAGATCTTATTTGACCTGAAGTCTTAGGATAATACAGCTTTTAAATTCCCTATCGCAAGGAAGGAAAGTATAGATGAATATATCTCTACTGTTATAAGATTTGTAATAATAATAAAAATAATAATAATAATAATATTATTATTATTAGTAGTAGTAGTAGTAGTAGTAGTAGTAGGAGTAGGAGGAGTAGTAGTAAGTAGTAGTAGTAGCAGCAGCACTAGTACTAGTATAGCAGTAGCAGTAGCAGTAGCAGCAGTAGCAGTAGCAGTAGCAGCAGTAGTAGCAGTAGTAGCAGTAGTAGCAGTAGTAACCTAACTTTAGCCTGAATGCGCTTTACATTTATAAAAATGATATAGCTATAGTACTGAAAAATATGTAAAACTATGATATGTTATTCAAATCAATTAAGGTGTATTTTCTTGCGTGTATTTAAAATACGAAATAGCACTTTTTAGCAGTGGTGCTTATTATTTATAATTCCAAATTGCATGGGACATATATAGGAGCAAGTACAAAGTAACTACAAACATAAAATATGCCATATCAATCATCGTTGAGGACTTCCTCATAATTATGAAGGTCGTATGCGAATCCTACCCGAGTCAGTGATGTGTTTCACTCGATCAGCATTGGTTTCACATTTTATATGCTGTACGTTTGCGAAAAATGCGTATTTTGTATGGGCGTTATACGATTCAGACAAATGTTCACATGATATAGCGAGTACAAGTAAATAAATTATTATGTGTTTTAGTGAGACTAATTATATTTCTGTGTAAAGAGTTATTAATAGTTTCTTCTTTTTTTCTAGATGCGATAGACAAGTCTGTCTCGTCTACAATCGATAGCTCAAAGAGCTGAATGAAACATTTATCTTGGGTATGAGAGCGTTTTATTTCCTAAATTGTACTAACATCTGTTTAGTGAATACAGGCTATTGCTCTAGTTACTCAGAAGGTCAAAACCTCATTATATAGTGGAGCCGAAACCAATTACAGAATTGCACACATTTTTGGTTATTCTTACTGATGATCAGCTATACTGATTTGTGTTCTATTTAGGCAACGTATAGTTGTCTGTTTAATTGTTCAAACCTAAGAAGTACCAATTTGAATTTTAAGCAATCCCTTCACAAGCAACTGAGCGACTCGGGCACACACACACATCCGCACATGCAACAAGAGCCCACGAATGGTATTTGCGGGATGGCTAATTCTGTTTTTATGGTAGTTTTGTTGCCAAAGAATACTTACAGTCAATCCCGACAATCCAGAGTGTTTGGTGTTGGCATAGTTATGTGTATAAAACCAGTATTAGTACCTGCGCAAAGTCAGTTTCTATGACCAAACAATTCTTTATTTTTCTTTATAGCCTACACGGCTACAGCTGCATATATATGTCCCCAGAGAAGATTCCTTAAAGATGTGTACATTACTATTACTTTCGACAAATGTTTTTCATTGTACTTTTTTGTGAATAGTACAGTGCCGTACGTAGCTATTTTTGACTGGGGGGGGGGGCAGGGTTTTCAGAATGTTTTCAAGTAGGCGGCTGCCCCCACAAAGTAGGCGTCTGAGAGTAATAATACATGTAGTGTGGAAATACAAAAATGTAGAGGGGTCTGGGGGTATCCC
>JANUFV010105899.1:0-10257 GCA_024757865.1 Epizoanthus scotinus | reverse complement strand
TAATGATAATGATAATGATAATGATAATGATAATGATAATGATAATGATAATGATAATGATAATGATAATAATAAAAATACTACTACTACTACTAATAAAAATACTAATAATAATAGCAATCAAGCTCAAATAAAACTAAAAAAAAAAAATTCAGACTTTCAATGGTATTTTACAATGAAAGTTTCAATCTAATGAAAATCTTTACCTGATTCCTTCGGGCATCAAGATATTCTTTCCCTTCTTTCCGTCTACATCCAAGACAAGAGGAAAGTCCGACTCAAAACTGGACACAGTGAACAGTCGAGTTACAAAGGACGTCAACAAGCGCTGTAACATAATGTATAACAATGATCTCATTTGAACTATGACCTTTCCACGTAGAGTAATGCCAACGTAACGTTTTAGTTTATGGCTGCATCGGATACTTTCTAATAACCATAATTGTATTAATTTTAATTTTATTGTTTAATTTCATATAATAAGGTAGTTATATAGAGGATATTACATGGGCACGCGGACATACAATTTGTATCTTCGCTGAGGATATTTTCAACACGAGAAGATAACATTCGTATCTCCAAGCGGCCATAGTATTCTGCTTATTCTTCACTAAGACTTAACTGTCTAAAATCCTCGGGAAATCTTCGGAAATGCTCAAAAATGCTCAAAACGTCTTTTCAACATATTTTGGAAATGTTTAAAAATCATCAGAAAATCTTTGGAGAACTTCGAATACCTTCGGAAAATGCCCGGGAACAATCGGAAATTAGGTGTCTGGCGCCGCCTTAGATTACAACATGGCTGCGGCTATTAATTGACTGACCTTTCTGGTACCTCTGGGAACCTAATATGAAGGAAAGAGTGAGGCCCTGGACCCCCTTTCAAACTTTCTACTAAAAACCAAGCGCAGTTGAAACAGTAAAAAGTTTGTCTTTAACATTAGCAACGCTGATTAGTTTATTGGAATAAGTAAAGACTATATCTTCTTACAATGCAGTGTCATACCTGGTCAAAATCGTTGTCAATGCGGCCTCCATATATGGCCTGAGACAAGAGAGCACAAAGGGCGTCCCAAGGTACTTTGTTGGGTGGTATGTTTGTACGGCCCTGAGGAACAAACAATGTAAGTTCTTGATGAAGTTGTTCAAGGCAATCCTGAAACTAATTTAAAGCCGAGGTAAATCGTTTCTATTCCATGTACAAGGGAGCAGTGTCGGGTTAAATTGCTCTATTTTGAACAAAGTATGTCATCAAATGAAGAACTTAATCCTATCATAGGTATTGGAGGGAACTGGTACGAAACTTGGCGAGGTCTTTGCTATATGTGTTTCTTCTCTATTTCCTTTGTTCGTTGCCCTTGACCGTTCACAAAACTGAACACAAAAGATTTTTGAAATGGAAATCAACGACTAACCAATAGAAACACTAGGGCTCACACGTAAAACTAAACAATGTGAACGGTCACGGTTCGTTCAACATAACACAAATAAGCTTTGTACAGCCTTTTTGAAGTTTGACAAGCTTCATAACCAAATAATTGTATCAACTATGATTAGATGAAACTAGTTTAAAAAGGAAAAAAAGGAAAAACAAGACAAGTGATTTTGCGCTAAATTGCAACATAGTGCAGGTGAAAGTTGATTACGCATCACCAAAATCTTTCTCATCCACCTGGACAAAAACACAAAGTACCATAATAGGTATGGCATATTTCCCCTAGTATTAAACGTATTCCCTTTCATCACTTGTGGTGACATCGTCTTCCTATTTGAAGGTGTTAAAGGCGAATAAAGTACCTGTTGGTTATAGTTATGAAACTGCGATAATAAACCGCCTTGACACTTTCCGTATATAACATGTGAACAGCATCCTTGTTACCTGAGCAACCGAGTCGAGCCAGGTGTCGAGTGTGTCACAGGCTACCCTCAGATCCGACTCGCTGAACTCGTACCGTTTAGACCATCCCAGCGGCGCGTATCGCAGGCGCTCTTGGACAATGGCATGGAACCAGGATAGCAGGAAGTACAGTCGCGCACGCTCATTAGGGGCCTGGGGAGAGATACAAAGACTGTTCACACAACACAACAGGCAAGCTGTAGATACAGGGGAATAGAGAGACGTGTGAAAAGTGACACAACTATAGTTAGGGTAGCATGCGTGAAACTCATATGTATGTACACTCCTGAAACCTTTTAAAAGGTGCCTGACAGGCAAAAAAATATAAAACAAAACAAGTTCTGTAAAATAATATATCTTAGCTTGAGGGCTGTAGACTAACATTGACTGCAGTTTCTTACACGAGCTTTTATGCGCTTTCAGAGCATGTGCTATTGGGATCAATCGGTTTTGGTTGGTTCGGTTCCCTCGGTTGGCTGAATTATTTCGTGTTCTATTAGAAAAAAAACATTTTGGGTTGGTTTGGTTGATCAGCTTTTGCAGCATCTCAAAACTTGGTTCGAAAGGTTAAAAACGATGGATATCTACCACTTCGTTGTCAGTAATCCAAATGCCGGTACATTCAAATCCAAATGTGTATATATTAACACCTTCTCCAACATACTCAGTAAGAAGACGAGCAGGTGTCTGCTTATATTTCTAGAAAAGTGCTGCTGTGTCCTCTGGTTTATTGTCTGATTCATTATTCATACTGCATCATTTTGTTTTCTAAAACCTCTGTCAAACACAAGAGAAAACACTCGGCGTTTTTCTGTCATCGTGCTTATCATTTTATACTGAGGAAGCCTGGTAATGACTATCCCCTGAAGCAACCGCGTTTCAACCAAAAACAGTTGTAAAATGTTCTGTTTAGACACCTCAACCAGAGCAACCAAACCCGGTTTAGCTTGAAACGATTCATCCTAATAGAACACCCAGTGAATGTTAACTTCTATTGCCCCTCTTGAAAATTGCAAACTAGATCGGATTAGTTCAGTTATAGCTGGAATCTGGCTACACCAATGCACTGCAGCTCTCCGGGAGTCATGCAACACCTTTGTTCTCAAATTCAAAGCATTGCTTATGGTAGGGTTAGGGTTAGGATTAGGATTAGGGTTAGTGTTAAGGTAGGGCTAAGGTTCGGCTTAGGCTTAGAATGAGGGTTAAAGTTAAAGTTAGAGCTTAGAGTTTGGGTTGAACTGTAACTGGCTGGTGAACTTACTCTGCACATGCGTGCTGCGGGCACAGCGCTGAACGTCCTCAGCAGGTTGGCCTTGATACCAGGTGGCGGCTCAAACACGAACACACGAGACGCACGCAGGAGGTTCACAGGAACCTGGGATCAAATTAGAACGAACAAATACATAAGCAATTCAATACGAAACACATCAAATAAAACATGATATAAAGATATTCCAAACCTACTCGTCCTCAAAACACAACTTGGTTTTGTTAAATGTATAAGGGCTGGTGATACCATACTGTGAGTCTGCCCTACCTTTGGATTGATTTCCATGGTGAGGAAAAGCCTAAAGTTCGTATGTGGAGTGAGCGTGTGAAGCTTCTTCTCCAGGGTGACCAGCCATTGTGGAGCGAGGTGGACATTCTTCAGCAGCACCCACCTGTTGAGTTACACACAAGACTTAGAACCATAATGAATTAGTGCATCAACATTAGCAGCTAAAGCACAACATACCGTCCAGACTTGGATGACGAATTTATGGCTTTGTCTGCAAGGCTGAAACCCTCAGCAGAACCTGTTAAAGAAAGAACATTATCTTAATTATTAAAATTTATAAAACAATATAAATGATACAACACTTGGCAGGAACGGCTGTCAGTGCAAGTAGCACCTCCCCCTCCAATTAACCCCTATTTTGACGGCCTCTCTCCATACTGCAGAAAATGAAATTATAGCAAGAGAGAAATCTGGTAGTGCAGTTTTTGTATATTTTGCTTATTAGTTTCGGGGATATTCAAAAACAAATATTTTCTAATATTCACTTTCTTTTTTTATAGAAGATGGGCATTTGTTTTGTTCTGCTCCCAATGAACAACAAAGGTCACCAAAACATCTAGCCAGTGATTGGAAGTGGCAATATGTTATACTTAGAGGGGAGATACACTTCCAACATACCGATAGCAATGGAAGTGCAAGGCTTGTTTTGTTCTGCTGCAAGATCGTCGACCCAGCCACTGGCATCATAGCCGTGCACGGAGCACATCAGGATTGGTGTTGAGGCCTTAATCTAGGAAGTAATATAATTATGTTAATTATGTTAATTATATTAATTATGTTAATTGCGTTAATTATGTTAATTAACATGGTTAATTATGTTAATTAACGTGGTTAATCAGGTTAATAAACGTAAGTTTACTGTATAAAGCAATTAAAAAAATAGATATTACATAGTCGCAACGGCGAAATTGTCCCGCACATACCAAATGTATTGGCAATCTCGTAAAAGAACAACGCTTCAAATAACAAGTTGTTATGAAATCAATACAAACATTCGACGCACTTAGACAATAAAAGAAAAAAAACCTGATCACCAATAAGGCAAATGTTACTGAAACTCTTCAAGTAATCTAATAATTTATAATAATAATTTAAAAACGTATATAGCGCTGTTTACAGGTGGCTGATCAACAGCGCTTTACATTAAATAATTAAAAACCTTATGGTGTATGAATACTGTAAGTATAATATAAATATCTAGGTATAATTTGAAAACTCAAGAACTACATACTAATAAACATATTTCTTAAATAGATGTGTCCTAAGTCCTTTCTTAAATACTGCAGGAGATCTCATTCCTCGCAAATAGTTGGGAAGTTCGTTCCAGAGTTTTGGTGGTACTGCGCTGAATGATCTGGCACCAAGTGTCAAGTCTCCCAACGGCAACCCGACGTGTAAGTAACGGAAAACAATAACAAGAATGATTCAAAAGCTGTTAATGCATTAAGTAACTCTCATAGCCAACTTATCCATTTTCATCTGACTAACAAACCTCTTTCTCCACAACAGTTGCTAGATCCAGTCCCTGCTCTGCTTGGTGCATGAACGAGTCTCCGAGTATCGTGCCCACGACTGTGTGTATCATGGCGAGTGTCCTATCAGGGCGCAGTGCCTGGATCACGAGCATCTGGTGCACCGTGACACCAATGGGTGCTGTATGAACAGGAAATAAAGAGGTTCTGTTACCTGGGTCTATCATCACAGTGCACGTGACATTCACAAGTAGTTTCAAGGAAGCATTTTGGCGAATGTAACAAAACCCTAACACCATTCCCAAGGGTTAGAATTAGGATCAGGATTTGAGTTAGGGTAAGGTCTACGAAATACAAAATGTTCAAAATGCACGTTCTTTGCATTGATTTTTTATTTTCGAATATTTTAGCCAGATATAATTTCTGCAATGAACAGCGATGTTACCTAAACTCTCAAACTCTTACTTGCCATTAACTGACATGTC
The DNA here is from genome assembly GCA_024757865.1 of Epizoanthus scotinus. Classification (NCBI taxonomy): domain Eukaryota; kingdom Metazoa; phylum Cnidaria; class Anthozoa; order Zoantharia; family Epizoanthidae; genus Epizoanthus; species Epizoanthus scotinus. The sequence goes on along the minus strand of JANUFV010105899.1, from coordinate 4,845 downwards.
CAATACAGTCTACGTGTAGTTAGTTTAAACGAATTATAGTTAATGTTCAGTCCCAAATCAATCGGTATAACTTACTCAGGGATGTATCACTCTCCCAGCAAATCGGCGTGCCCTTCTCGCAGTTCAAGGTTTCCAACCAGCTGAAGAATTCCTAAGAATGACATAGAACAAACGATTACCACCTATGAACTGAGCTAGCCACACAATGTCACTGTGTCCCCTCCATACCAAGACTTTACAACACTATAATACTTGACACTTACAATCAGCCATAGACCCTTCTCACGTGGGGAATGACGATGTAAATCCTGATGTTAGCGCTTTGAAAATGCCAGAAATGGAAAGAGCAAGTGAAAGTGGTAAAGAGCGATAATTTGGGGATTTTATCTAAAAACCTGCAACACTGGCAAAGTTTTAAAACCCATTTTTTTTTTAATAGAGAATGTATGGCGAATTTGCTTAACCGCCGAGGTCAAATTCGCCACACATTATCTGTAAATAATTTTGTTTTTAAAAACTTTGTCAGTGTCGTAGTTTTTTTAATAGAATTCTCAAAGTTTCGCTGCTTACTAACTTTCACTTGCTCTGTCAATGTCTGGCATTTTTAAAGCGCTAACATCAGGATTTACATGGACATTCTCTACGTGAGAAGGGCGTATTGCAACCGCGTTTAGCTCTCTTCACACTTTCTTTTGAACCTTGTTATTCAGGGCCCAGTTCCTAGAAAGTGGGTTACCTTAACCCAGGGTTAAAATTTTAACCCAGGATGGAGTTTACGGCCTTACAGACTGATTTGGGCTGTGATGTCGGGTTTATGTAAAGGGTTTCTGGGGAATATTTTGATAATATTTTTTAAGCACCAGAGTATGTTTCATAGATGAAAAAATCTCATTTGAAATTTGGCCTAACCCAGGGTTAAAGTTAACCCACTTTCTAGGAACTGGGCCCTGAAGAGTAGCCGAGGGTTGTAGCTCGTACAGAGCTGTGATATCACTTGATTACTACAGAAACCTATAAAGCCGCGAAACGTGGGTAGTTTGTTATATAATATATAGTTCACTGAGTTCAATACAATCTTTGTCAGCTATTTGAACACATTTCTGAGTTGTTAGTCGACGTGAGCAAGAGATTTAGGTTAGTGCGCGCCATTATATACGCCACATTTTGATTTGGGAAAAATGACAACTATATATATATAACTAAATATTGATTACCAAATTATGTGATTTTCGCAATCGTATTGTCTTGTTGAAGACATTCTATTCTATGTCTACCAATAAATGTTCATAAAATTATTGAGAAACAGTTAAAGTCACGAGACGAAGATTGCTACTAGTGCTATGGATTGGATAGCCTCGGGTATCCGATGACGTGTAAATATCCACCCCCCCCCCCCCTCCCTGTCCATGCTACCCAAGTTATAACAACACACAAGTTTGTCATCGTTTAAGTGAAGTCATGCTCACAAGTATACAATCTGCAACAGAATGCCAACAACACATAAGTCTCACTTCAAAGATAAGACATTTATTACATTCGCATCATATACTATATATCAATATGTACAACAATCACATGTCCTCATGTAATGCAATTCAATGCCATACAAAGTAAAACTTTGACAGACTGTCTATTAGTCACTGAAATGCAGTTCTCTGTTGTCTCATCATGGCCGCCATAACAAGACGAGGGTCAGGTGACGGGCGCAGTACGCTGCTGGGGGGAACCCAGCGGTACACTGCATATGGGTGGTACTTTGGAGCACGGCGAGCCGGAACGTGGGCTGTTAGGACTGGTGACCAGGCTGGAGTCTCTCTACTCGGCGGGCGCTTGGATTTCGCGTGGTTCGTAGGCTCGGCTCTGTGAGCAAGCAAGCTAAACCGGTCTGACTGGCCTGGCAAGTGACGCTGTTCATGGGGAGGAGGTACAGCACGTGACACCGAGTGTCGTCTCCGGTTGTAGTCGCTGGAACACAGCTTCTCCCTACACTTTCTCCGCCGATTTATAAACCATACCTGGAAAAAATTGAAATGGATAAATATCACTCAAATTATACTGATGCAAACAATATTATTTTAGCTTGAGTAAATAAACACGGACACAAACTCAGTTTTAACTACAAGCACACAGAAACAAACACAAAGAAACACATAAACTAAAAATCAAACACTGAGATGGTCACATGCACGCACACACCAACATAAACACAAACATGCATGGACACACGCACACACGCATACATACACACACACACACACACACACACACACGCACATACGCACACGCACACTAATATACACAGACAAACACGAATAAAAAACAAAACACTGACACAAGCAATAATGGTGGAAACAATGACAAATATTAGATCAGAATTGAAAACTTTGATGTTTGAAACTCAGCAGAAAAACATTTTTAGAATCTGAGAACATGAAAGTATTTTTCTAATCAAATAGAGACATTTATAATGTTTACTATCTTTAGCTGGTACCACAAACGCAAATAAAAATTGCGGAAAATTCTTAACATTTTGTTCGGGTTTAAATCTCGGGTATGTTCGTATTATCACAAAAACTATCCGCACTTTCACTTTTTAAGTTTACAAGTGAATATTTTTGAAATGAATGCCAAACATATAGTTTATTAAATCTTATGCTAACTTTCAAATTTTTTTTTTTTTAAATAATTAGACAAGTAAAGAACTACATTTCATTATCACAATTATTATTAATTGATGTACTAATACAAAGAAATAACTGTGTCAATGCGTTGTGTGTTTTGAAGATCTGAGTAACAACAAAACCCTCTTCCGCTTTACCGCGCATAATAAAATAAACGATCGTTTATATATTTGTTATAAACAGGTTGGGAGAATTTGGCAATTCATCTAAGAAAATTTGCTGTTTCCAATCAGTTTCTTGATTCTCATTACCAAACTTCTTATTTTTGTATTGATACGCTAAGGAGAAGATAGATGTCGATAAATGTCTGGGGCTGAAAAGGTTAAGACGTCAGTGGAATATTTGTTATTTAATCCGAATTCGAATTAAGGATGATTTGGTCAAACATTTTACAATAAACACAAGCGATACTACAAAAACGGTCGAACGATAATTCGATTTTTCACAACACCATTTTCATTTAACAAAATTGTCTCTAAAACACCAAGCAGTTTGATAGTACAAACTAAACACAAGGCCATATCACAACATCCGCTAGCGAATAGGAATACTTTTCAGTTTAATACGCCACTACACACTAAGTTGAAACATTTAATTACCTTGACTTGTCTCGTTGACAGATTCGTCCGTTCAGCCAGTTCTTTAACCATCTCGCGGCCAGGGTACAACGTGACGCTGAACACTCGCTGTAACTCGCGGACTTGATACAAGGAATACGACTGACGCGGCCGGGCCGGCCTCGCTTTCTCCAGGCTGAGTGAAACGCAGTTGGAACTGTCGTGGCTTTCATAAAACCTTTCCGAGCTGTCGGCACTCGACACGAGTGAACAGTTGCGATCTGGAAGAAGAGAAATTGAAAGTCAAGGATCAGAAATTAAAGTAATGGAAAAGGCAAATTGTGGGATGACACGACATCTAAAGAAACACGCTGGCACTCGAAACAACAAGTTGATCGTAAAATGCTGCCACACCGATACTGGCTGTTACACAGTATTCATATTTACTACGAGCTTGACCTTCCTACAATATTGAAAATAACACAAAATGGAAAAACAAAATACTGTATGAAAACTTTCTTACCTTCGACTTCCTTTCTTGTTGACTGCCATTCAGTGTCAGAAGTCTGTGAGAGGCTGAGAATGTCCCGGATTGAGAAGGGCGTGTACTTGGGAGGCGACGGTGCTGGGGGAGAGTGTGACTCGCTGACAGGGCCTTTGGCAAACAGCTCTGTAAGATCCAATGGCTCGGAGTTGTGCAGTACAAGCTCAAGTAATCGTGTAGCATCCATGGTCTATGTTCTCGATACGAATGAAGTAGTGACGGAGTGATCGACACTTTTATAGCTCCTTACAGTCGGTACACGAGACCGATCATAACCATCACGTTTAGTTAAAGAGAAACCGCACGCCGCAAGTTAACACTTTTCAAGAATAGACAATAGAGCGGTTTCGATATAACTGCAAACTCATTGGAAACACAAAGGACGCAGAATCGTAAACAACCCAATTAAGATGCCGACATTCTATCTGCCAAACCGATTACTTGAACTAATCACAGCAAATATTAACATTAAGATGTGTCTTCAGAAGGAGGTGGGCTAAACTTGAAAGAAGAAGAAGAAATGAAGATAAAAGGGAATTATTATCAGTTGTGAGAAACCATTCTCTTTTCCTTGCTAATGAATAGTGGTAAACGGTTGGCAGGTCAATACGATATGACAGAACTTCACGCGCATCTTGACAAACCAGCCTAAACTAATTCTAGAGTTTTGAAAATATTTCAATAAAGATTTGTAATATCCCTGAAATATTCTGAACAGACAAACTAAACACTGTGTATGAACCAGCGAATTTGTCGCGGTTACTTAAGTTATTGTGTATGATGAACAGAACAATTTGCCACAAATAGATTGTTTGTAACCGGCGAGTTTGCATCGGCATACAAAACCATTGTGTATTTGAACCGCCGAAGTTGCCGCTCATAAAACAATGTGATGATTGCCGCCGAATGAATTGTATGCTGTGCAAAAATTAATTTGACGCCCAGTAAACACTTGAGTAAACTCTGTGCGGACAAATTTGCCGCTGAATAAGGGGTGCGTCACATATCGATTTCTCCACGAGAAACGTCATGGCGACGTTAGGGGGTGGGGGGGTTGGGAACC
>JANUFV010105877.1:0-10258 GCA_024757865.1 Epizoanthus scotinus | reverse complement strand
ACTGAAACAGGTCTTTGAGAATATTATAGCAAGAAACCTATAAATACAAATTATCTTTTAACAGTGAATTTGTGTTTTTTTATGCAAACAGCTGGCAGTTTTCTCTATTTTCAAATAATGTCAGTATTACATACAAAAAATGTTAAATCTAGTCATGGTGAACTCGCTTGAAATTCAAACTAAATCACTCGTTTGGCCGGCGCTGTGCTCGCTCACTGACTTTGTTATATACTCATCTTCAGTGAATTCGTACGTCTTGAGTTTCATATGCAAACGGCAGATAGATCTCTCATAATTTTTCAAATAATTTCACTTGAAATTCACACCAAAACACTCGCCTATTCGCTCACTGACTGTGTTATATACTCATCTTTAGTGAATTCGTACGCCTTGAGTTTCATATGCAAACGGCCGACATATCTCTCATAGTTTTTCAAATAATTTCACTTGAAATTCACACCAAAGCACTCGCCTATTCGCTCACTGACTTTGTTATATACTCATCTTCAGTGAATTCGTACGCCTTGAGTTTCATATGCAAACGGCCGACATATCTCTCATAATTTTTCAAATAATTTCACTTCACGCTTGAAATTCACACCAAAACACTCGCCTATTCGCTCACTGACTGTGTTATATACTCATCTTCAGTGAATTCGTACGCCTTGAGTTTCATATGCAAACAGCCAGCATATCTCTCATAATTTTTCAAATAATTTCACTTGAAATTCACACCAAAACACTCGCGTACTCGCTCACTAACTTTGTTATATACTCATCTTCAGTGAATTCGTACGCCTTGAGTTTCATATGCAAACGGCCGGCAGATCTCTCATAATTTTTCAAATAATTTCACTTGAAATTCAAACCAAAGCACTCGCGTACTCGCTCATTAACTTTTTTCCTCTGACTTTTGCACGTGCTCTGCCGAAAGGTTTTCTATTCAAACCATGTGTAAAAGCAGTAAGAAACTGGACATTCAGTTAGCGCTTTGGATACTGCTAAATTGTACAGCAACAATGTTTCCTAACGAACAAACAACGGCAAGAACGACAAAAAACCTCTACACTATCAAACACGATATAAAGCTTGAATAATTCAAATATTTCGATTCAAATTGTTGTAATATCAACCAAAAATAAATCAAATAAGATCAAGGATTTTCAAAATAGGCACTCAAACAAATAGAAAAATACAATTTGAAAAGAAGCTAAAACAAACAGTGTATATTGACCGTATTGAGTAGGTTCAGATTTAGATAGATCTTGTACCCAAGAACACGTGTAAAATAAGTATAAAAGTTATCATCAGAAATGTTCTGGTTACACTATGTTAACTGCTTCTGTCTAATTTGTTTACACTGGTGTTTACCACGAGATGATTCTTGGATTTAGTTAATTGTGAGTTCAAACAAGTCGCGCGCTAACAGTATCGTCTTGCGGCTCGAGTTTCTGTTTGTATTCCTAATGTTTGTGCTCATTTCACGTAATCCTAACCTGACAAATGGAGATTCACTAAAAGAGAACAAGAGAACCAACTGACCTGTTCCAGTAAAACATCTGATGATGTCCGCTACCGGCTTCTTTCTGCTCTTGGAGTAGTAGTTGAAGATATCTACCATGAATTGCGGTGCGGATTTGATGTTGGCAGGATCCTTGGCTGGCTGACTGATGGAATCTGCGATGAAACTAGGCTTTCGCGGCAGGCTGGATGACAGAGACACTATCTGCAATAGCAGGCACAGAAAGGGAAGAACAGTCCCTGTCATATTTCACTCAATCTACTGAACACTCAAACTCGTAACTCTGACTTCTTCAACTATCAATTATAAGTGAATCAATGCAAGCCAAGTTCCGTTGTTTTATACCCAGCTATGAAAAGCCAGAATTAATCAGACGGCATGCCCATTCTTGTCATGGTCTCGGGCATATACCTCGCGGCGCCAGAGAGGAGCTATAATGGTCCTAATTACTATAGACATCACATTGGGGAGGGACTGGCTTACCCCGGCTATTCTGTGTTATAACCCTTTGATATTCAGTAGCGTTACAACAGGATGGCACGTAACTAAATAAATAAATCATATTCTTCTTAGGTTTACTTGGAATCTAGGACACCTAATCTTCTGTTTTGAGTTCATGGTGTCTTGAGATTTGAAGTTCACCCAAACAAGCGGGTACATTATGTTGGCCAGGAGTTTTCATGTTAACTAATATTAAGATAAATATTGCATTATAAAAGTTTAGTTTTAAAAAGCAGCAAAAGAACAATCGGTGAACAATTAGATTCTAAACAATAACTACAGTGTTAACAATAGACAGTCCAGCCCCGACGTCTGGGATTTTAAGCTGAAACTGGACGTGTTCAGAATCACCCAGGACTGTGGGCGCCAACTGATTTACCCCCTTTAGAAACCAACAGCGGTCTCAGTAGAGAAAGACGCGGATACACTAATAGTCTCCATTCAAAATAGCTTTATCAAAATTGTATTGGTGAGAAAATGACAGAACCTGAAAAGCGCAAGGTACAGTAAGTGATGATAAACTTTACCATCTCAGATAGGACGGATACTTGCAAACCAAACCATTCTAATTAACATTTTCTAAATTTGTAATGGGATAATATTTTCCGTTGAGGCGTACCAACTAGACGGTGCTAGTACCAACAAAATTTATCACTTCTTAATTTGTGGCGCACTTTAGGAAATGTTCCTCCAATTTACTTGGTTGATAGAAGATAACCTTGATTGAGACTTTGTGTAGATAATTCAGAGAAGGGTTTGTTTAAGTAACTTGTTTATAGCACGTGAATTCGGTTTGTGAATGAATTGTTTAAACCCTTCAATTGTTAGCGAATTCCACTGGGAGATGTTATCAATGTCAGCGACTTTTACGCATTATGTAGCAATGCACTCAAACGAACAGTGGCATTTTAATAGCAACAGCAAAAAGTTTGCGGACCTTGTGCCTAATTATTGTGTGGCCACATTTTACGAAATGACTATAACTCGGACTTAATCCGAATAATTTATTTAAATAATTTCCTTGCATTAAATGTACGTCAATTGGAAATAAATCTGATATAAAGTGGTGATACGATAACATTACAACAGGATGGTACGTAACGAAATAAATAAATCGTATTCTTCTTAGGTTTACTTGGAATCTAGGACGCCTGATCTTCTGTTTTGAATTCATGGTGTCTTGATATTTGAAGTGGACCAAAACATTATATTGACCAGGCGTTTTCATGTAACAAATATTAAGATAGATAATTCATTTTAAAAGTTTAGTTTTAACAAGCAGCAAAAGAACAATTGGTGAACAATTAGATTCTAAACAATAACTACAGTATTAACAATAGACAGTCCAGCCCCGACGTCTGGAATTTTAATCTGAAATTGGACGTGTTCAGAATCGCCCAGAACTATGGGCGCCAACTGATTTACCCCCTTTAGAGACCAATAGCGGTCTCAGTAGCGAAAGACGTGGGTATACTAACGGTCAAATTTTGTCCATTCAAAATAATTTTCTCAAAATTGTTTTCGTTAGAAAATGACAAAACCTGAAAAGTGCAAGGAACAGTAACTGATGATAAACTTTACCATCTCAGATAGGACGAATACTAGTGAAAATAAACACTTTTAATTTACACTTTCGAAACTTGTAATTTTTTTTTTATTAACTAATATTTCAAGAGGAAGCTTTTTCACAAAAGTGATTTTCAAAGGGGTCCTCGAAACAAAATTGCATTACAAACAAAATTGTAATGGGACAATCATTTCCGTTGAGACGTACCAACTAGACGGTGTTAGTACCAACAAAATTTCTCAATTCCTAATTTGTGGCGCACTTCAGAACGTTTTCGCCCAATTTACTTGGTTGACAGAAGATAATCTTGATCAAGACTTTGTGTAGATAATTCAGAGAAAGGTTTATTTAAGAAATTTGTTTATAGCACATAAATTCGGTTTGTGAATAAATTGTTTAAACTCTTCAATTGTTAGAGAATTCCAATGGGAGATGTTATCAATTTCAGCGACTTTTACGCATTATGTAGCAATGGACTCAAATGAACAGTGGCATTTTAATAGCGACATCAAAAAGTTTGCGGACCTTGTGCCTAGTTATTGTGTGGGAGTATTTTACGAAATGACGGTATCTTGAAAAAAATCCAAATAATTTATATAAACAATTTCCTTGCATTAAATGTACGTCAATTGGAAATAAATCTGATATAAAGTGGTGATACGATAACATTACAACAGGATGGTACGTAACTAAATAAATAAATAAATCATATTCTTCTTAGGTTTACTTGGAATCTAGGACGCCTAATCTTCTGTTTTTAATTCATTGTGTCTCTAATATTCGAAGTTAACCAAAACATTATGTTGGCCAGGAGTTTTCATGTTAACTAATATTAAGATAAATATTAGAACAAGCAGCAAAAGAACAATTGGTGGACAATTAGATTCTAAACAATAACTACAGTGTTAACAATAGACAGTCCAGCCCCGACGTCTGGAATTTTAATCTGAAATTGGACGTGTTCAGAATCACCCAGGACTGTGGGCGCCAATTGATTTACCCCCTTTAGAAACCAATAGCGGTCTCAGTAGCGAAAGACGCGGGTACACTAATGGTCAAATTGTCTCCATTCAAAATAACTTTGTCAAAATTGTATTGGTTAGAAAATGACAGAACCTGAAAAGTGTAAGGTACAGTAACTGATGATCAACGTTACCATCTCAGATAGGACGGATACTTACGAAACCAAACACTTTTAATTCACACTTTAAAACTTGTGATTTGGCAATGTTTTCCGTTAAGGCAAAACTAGACAGCGCTAGTATCAGCAAAATTACTCTTCTCTTATGGCACACTTCAGAACATTGCCACCAAATTTAATTGGCTGGACAGAAGATAGCCTTGATTAAGGCTTTGTGTAGATAATTCAAAGAAAGGTTTGTTTAAGTAATTTGTTTGAGGTATATACGTGAATTCGGTTTGTGAATGAATTGTTTAACCGCTTCAATTGTTAGTGAATTCCACTGGGAGATGTTATCAATGTCAGCGACTTTTACGCACTATGAAGCAATGCACTCAAATGAATAGTGGCATTTTAATAGCGACATTAAAAAGTTTGCAGACCTTGTGCTTAATTATTGTGTGGCCACATTTTACGAAATGACTGTAACTCGGACTTAATCAGAATAATTGATATAAACTATTTCCGCAAATTAAATGTACGTCAATTGGAAATAAATCTGATATATAAAAGTGGTGATATGATAACACTACAACAGGATGGCACGTAACTAAATAAATAAATCATATTCTTATTAGGTTTACTTGGAATCTAGGACGCCTAATCTTCTGTTTTTAGTTCATAGTGTCTTGAGATTTGAAGTTGACCCAAAGAGGCGGGTACACATTATGTTGGTCAGGAGTTTTCATGTGAACTAATATTAAGATAAATACTGAATTATAAAAGTTTAGTTTTTTATAACAAGCAGCAAAAGAACAATTGGTGGATAATTAGATTCTAAACAATAACTACAGTATTAACAATAGACAGTCCAGCCCCGACGTCTGGGATTTTAAGCTGAAACTGGACGTGTTCAGAATCACCCAGGACTGTCGGCGCCAACTGGTTTACCCCCTTTAGAAACCAATAGCGGTCTCAGTAGCGAAAAACGCGGATACACTAATGGTCAAATTGGTTCCATTCAAAATAACTTTGTCAAAATTGTATTGGTTAGAAAATGACAAAACCTAAAAAGCGCAAGGTACAGTAACTGATCATAAACTTTACTATCTTACACAGGACGAATACTTGCAAATAAAACACTTTAATTAACATTTTCAAAATTTGTAATGGGACAATCTTTTCTGTTGAGACGTACCACGTAGACAATGCTAGTACCAACAAAAATCCTCACTTCTCAATTTGTGGCGCACTTCAGGAAATGTTCGCCCAATTTACTTGGTTTGACAGAAGATAACCTTGATTAAGACTTTGTGTAGATAATTCAGAGAAGGTTGGTTTAAGTAATTTGTTTGAAGCACGTTAATTCGGTTTGTGAATGAATTGTTTAAACGCTTCAACTGTTAACGAATTCCTCTGGGAAATGTTATCAATGTCAGCAACTTTTACGCATTATGTAGCAATGCACTCAAACGAACAGTGGTATTTTGATAGCGACAGCAAAACGTTTTCAGACCTTGTGCCTAATTATTGTATGGGAACATTTTTTGAAATGACGGTATCTTGGACGTAATACAAATAAGTTATATAACTATGTCCTGCAATCAAATGTACGTCCATTGGAAATAAATCTGATATAAAGTGGTGATATGATAACATTACAACAGGATGGTACGTAACCCAAATAAATAAATCTTATTCTTCTTACGTTTACTTGGAATCTAGAACGCCTGATCTTCTGTTTTGAATTCATGGTGTCTCTATATTTGAAGTTGACCAAAACATTATGTTGGCCAGGAGTTTTCATGTAACAAATATTAAGATAGATATTGCATTTTAAAAGCTTAGTTTAAACAAGCAGCAAAAGAACAATTGGTGGACAATTAGATTCTAAACAATAACTACAGTGTTTAAAATAATAGACAGTCCAGCCCCGACGTCTGGAATTTTAAGCTGAAATTGGACGTGTTCAGAATCACCCAGGACTGTGGGCGCCAATTGATTTACCCCCTTTAGAAACCAATAGCGGTCTCAGTAGCGAAAGACGCGGATACACTAATGGTCAAATTGTCTCCATACAAAATAACTTTGTCAAAATTGTATTGGTTAGAAAATGACAGAACCAGAAAAGCGCAAGGTACAGTAACTGATGATAAACTTTACCATCTCTGACAAGACGAATACTTAGAAAACTAAACACCTTTTGTTAACATTTTCAAAATTTGTAATGGGACAATCTTTTCCGTTGATACGTACCAACTAGATTATCACTTCTTAGTTTCTTAATTTGTGGCGTACTTCAGGAAATTTTCGGCCAATTTACTTGGTTGACAGAAGATACCCTTGATTAAGACTTTGTGTAGATAATATAGAGAAGGGTTTGTTTAAGTAATTTGTTTGAAGCACGTGAATTCGGTTTGTGAATGAATTGTTTAAACGCTTTAATTGTTAGCGAATTCCACTGGGAGATGTTATCAATGTCAGCGACTTTTACGCATTATGTAGCAATGCGAACAGTGGCATTTTAATAGCGACATTAAAAAGTTTGCAGACCTTGTGCCTAATTATTGTATGGTCACATTTTACGAAATGACTGTAACTCGGACTTAATCCAAATAATTTATATAAACTATTTCCTCGAATAAAATGTACGTCAATTGGAAATAAATCTGATATAAAGTGGTGATATGATAACATTACAACAGGATGGCACGTAACTAAATAAATAAATCATATTTTCTTAGGTTTACTTGGAATGTAGGACGCCTAATCTTCTTTTTTGAAATCATGGTGTCTTGATATTTGAAGTTCACTCAAACAGGCTGGTACAGATTATGTTTTCCAGGAGTTTTCATGATGACAAATAGTATATATTTTAAAAGTTTAATTTTAACAAGCAGCAAAAAAACAATTGGTGAACAATTAGATTCTAAACAATAACTACAGTGTTAACAATAGACAGTCCAGCCCCGACGTCTGGAATTTTAATCTGAAATTGGACGTGTTCAGAATCGCCCAGGACTGTGGGCGCCAATTGATTTACCCCATTTAGAAACCAATAGCGGTCTCAGTAGCGAAAGACGCGGATACACTAATGGTCAAATTGTGTCCATTCAAAATAATTTAGTCAAAATTGTATTGGTTAGGAAATGACAAAACCTGAAAAGCGCACGGTGCAGTAACTGATGATAAGCTTTACCCACAGGTCTCCCATATATGGGCATAGCCAAGAGCCACTAGACAAATTCAAATTTCGTTACTATCATCAAACAGCCAAATAAATTCATTACACAACTAAACTTCAAAATATAAACAAACCAGCCGAAATGTACATCAAAATTGAAATTCAAAACTAAACTCACACTTTGATTTCGGCCAATTTCGTCGTGGCGCTAACCGTGTACAAAGCAGCAGGACCAATTTTCTGTTGGGATTGAGTGCTGTCGTCATTATTCAAAGTCAAAGGTCATAACATATGTACTAAGTGTATAGGTGATAGTAAATTTTATAGAGATAAAAACATTTCTCTCCATAGATCTGAAGGTTTGTTTTTGTCCTGCTGACGCGAGATTCTTGATTGCGTGGTTCAAGCACAACGCGCGCAAATGGGTAAGGTCTCCCTGGACTGCATTCTTCATTTTTGGAAGTTTGATTGAATGTTAAAAGCATATGGATGATAATTTTTGGAGAATGCAGACCAGGCTCGAGACTTCTATATAAAATCTAAAACGTTTGAGTTAGGGCTTTCCCGCTCAAAATATCACAGGTTTCCCATCATACAATGGGGTCTCGTTTATCCAAGATAACAGCTTTGCTAATGTTGTCTCACAAAAAGTGGTCGTACAGCCTGTTTTTGTGAAGTTCTTCAAAACCAACCTGATATTTTGAAAGGAAAAGAGTTGTTTTGAAATGTTGTTGCTCTAATTGGAGCAAAAATTGTGAAATGGGAGATTTAAAGGAGCTTATTTCCCAAGTAAGTATCGTGTTGCTTTCTTGTGCTGTTTTGAAAGAAAATCAATGTTGGACCAAGTTTTTTCCCTCTTAGCATTGCATAAATCAACACTTTGACATATTTTCTTGTATGGCTGTACAGTTTCATGTGTGACATTTATCTTTGCAGTGACTGATTTATTAATAGGTTGCCAAAACTGGCAAGTTCTGATTTTTCAAAATACCCCATGTGCTGTTGAATAAATTTGTTCACCTGAATCTGTAGCTTTAAGAATATATTTCCTGGCTCTGAAGTGCAAATTGCACAACATATATTAGCCCAAATATTAGCTGGGTACTCTATGTGTGTAACAAACCCAAATCAAACACAATGAGTTGCATTGGTTTCCTTTGCCGAACAAAATAGGCCGGGCACTATTGGTCAAAATAGCCCATTTTTAGAAAGTCAATATTCAAAAATTATTATCTCAGCAAAAATAAAACAGAAACAAATCTCTCTGCTCATAACACATGTCAACACATGGAGATCCACCTTCGGTCATTTCCCCACATTCTGTTACAATCTGCAGGACTTATCTTTTCTTGAAGAAGACCCTCTAAAAAACAAAAATATGAGGCCCATTTGGTTGCCATGGTGACAAGTTGACCAACTAATTAATTTTTCAACTTAATTAATGCTAGCATATTTTAAGATATCATTATATTTTCCAAAAAGTGTATTCTTTAGAGAAAATGTTTTTAGGTGTACGTACGCTCCTACCAAATAACGAAAGGTTTTCTGGTCAAATGCAATTAATTCTCAATATATCCAGTTTACATGGCAAAAAAGATTATAAAACCTCAACACAATTCTGTGGTGGTACACAAGACAACCGAATATCATTTTCATTGCTTCAATAGTTTTGTCACTGTGCTAAATTGAAATTCGGGGGTATTTCAGAAATGTGTGGCAAAATAATACCAAAAGTGGTATATATATAGACACACAATGTACATAATATAGTAAGACGTCACAGGTTGAAATGGTACCATCATTAAGAAGCTAGGTAATATATGCTATCAAACTCTCTAGTGTACTCGACGTGGCATCTTTTAAACTAGATACATTTTTCGGATAAGAACATAACTAACCCAACCTTATTCAGGGAAAAATTAATAAAGACCAAAAGAAACGGTCCAGAATCGTGACTATTGCGTTAAATGAAAGTAGTATAGCTACTCTACGCGACTAGTCTAAATTTAAGCAAATGTATGGGATTTCCCAAAAGAAATAATTTTTTCAGTGAAATATAAGCTTCAGAAAACAGAGATGGGCCAACTATTTGAAGCGTTCGAGGTTACATCGCAAACCTCCTATTTCCCTTAGTAACCTTTCGTTAAAACTGGTTTCTGGAAATGTAGACTTTTTACACTTCGGACTTTACACCAAGTGTAAAAGTCCGGTTTTTATACAAAATTAGACTTTACACGTGTAAAGTCCGATAAAAATGGGACTTTACACGTGCAAATGTCTACATTGACCTAACCCTAACCCTAACCCTAACCCTAACCCTAACCCTAACCCTAACCCTAACCCTAACCCTAACCCTAGCCCTAA
>JANUFV010105855.1:0-10260 GCA_024757865.1 Epizoanthus scotinus | reverse complement strand
AGAGAGAGAGAGAGAGAGAGAGAGAGAGAGAGAGAGAGAGAGAGAGAGAGAGAGAGAGAGGGAGAGAGAGAGAGAGGTTAGTAGGTAGATAGGTAAGTAGGGGGTAGGTAGCTAATAGGTAGTTAGATAGCTAGGTAGCTAGGTATAGGGGAATTGGGTAATAAATGCGGCACCAAGACAACAAAAGCCCTATAAACTGTACAATATCAATAGTGCGACACAAGTTTATTCACTTCATACATCATTGTGAGGCAGCGACAATCAACGTTTGGCACTGAACATAACAAGCACTGAACATCACCGCACCACGGCATGCCACGGGTGCTCAATAAATTAGATGCCGATTTACAACCAGCTGTTATCGTATATAATCAGTTTTTTTCTGCATTTTGGGTTTGCCATGAAACTTCCTATTTACAACGAATATATATACATAATAGCGACATCTTTGTGATACATTTGACATACTGTCGTACAGCTATTTCGCTATTGGAAAGGTCGAGGGTAGAAATTGTCCCAAGGCACTTTTTAGGGAGAGTTTAGTTCAACTTTTATGACGAGCGCCTCTACTCTTTTCGTATGGGAGTCCCTCAATGAACCAAGAAAACCAAATATGCAGATATCTTGTCACGTGATCTTTCATTTAAATATGTTTTAATTTATATATATATATATATAAAAGCCGGTTGCATTATAGTATAGCTTGAGGTCAGAAACGGCATAAGAATTTACCTACAAATAATTCACAGGAATTTAGTTTTTCCTTTTGCTCTTTTCTTATGACTGGTTTTACTAAGTGATCTTTTCACGAATTAGCGTATGCGTTATTTGATCCTTATTAAAGATCAGTCCGGCTCGACAGGTCAGTTCTCAAATGGAACACGACAACTATCGGAACTGGTTCTGGCCAGACTGGCCCTGTTAACGGATTAAAGCCGCTCAGTTCTCCCATTCGGTCCGCCATAGCCCGGGAATTTCTCAGTAATTGTGATTTTTAACGGGACAAAAATCTCGAGCGCGTCGAAGCTTCCATCTATAATCAGTCAGAACCAGTCCGTCCCTCGAGCCGGTCAGATCTGACAAATTGAAAGAGACTTTGACACTATTCAAAATATTGGCAACTAAACCATATTCACAAGTGCTTTTATGACATTCACGGTCTACAACCCGCTATTGCGGAAACATATAACTACCTGTGGAAGATATCGGCTCCTAAGCGTGTTTCCGCTCGAGTCTTTCAAAAGGGATGAATTTTCCTAATCCCCAATATATAAAATTACTCGTGATTTCCCGCCCAAAGGCGTGACCAACCACGTGTTTCTCAATATTGGCAGTTTCAGCTCGTGCACACTGTACTATTTGTTATGCCGGGTAAATTACGTTTGAATTCGTTTTCATAGGTTTTGAGGTATTAACCAGTACGACAACGGCGACAACGAGGATAGAAAACAAACGGCTAAACTATAGAATACAATGAACTGCACGCTGGAATGCACCAAGCTGACCACCTGTCCACCATCATCTTCAAAAATACAACGTGAAAAAGTATATTTTGGGTTCTGTAGACAACGTGAGTGCCGAACTATGAATGAGCCCATTGTTAGTTTAGCTTCAACACGAGGGACTCTGGTTCCTACAATTCGTATTCCTTCACACAAGGAACAATAAAAATGGATGGATGACGTATATAGACAAAGAGAACACGAGAAAGTAGAATTTTAGCAGCCGTTGTCGTAGCCGTTGCCGTCCTAACTTCTTAAAGTCCCTAATCTGCATAAAGAAAGAATATTCTAGCTCTAAGTTTGACGAGCCTGCGGATATGCATCACGTCTGTTTAAAAGTTATATACGTATAGGTACATGTTGGTACGTGTGTATGGCGGCAAAGGTCTTTCCTAGTTTAGTTGTCTCTTTAAATATAGTCGGTGTTCCCGTTAGTTGACAAGTTTGGTTTCTTTTGCTTGTGGTTGTAAATATAGTATCCTAAAAGTGACCGACGTCCGGACAGTAATGCAACCATGGGATCTGTTCTTACGTTATTCAATTTGGCCGCTCCTGGATCACTCAAACCAGACTGGAAAGGAAACCTTTTACAACACTGCTAACTGCACGTATTTCTCAACTTTGTGGCAAACCTCCGAACTCATTTCCGTCACAGAAAATTAAACTCGATTGTCTGTACGCACGATTTCTATCAGCTGAGAGTAAATATATATATAAGCAGTTCAGTTTTTTTATATATTTATGTATCAGTATTGGCAACAGGTTTTTGCTAAGCTGTTGAGATTGAACATTATTCTCGAGACCGCAATTGAAAGTATAATCAAATTTGAAAATCAAAGACCAAAATACTAAGTGTCGCTATTGACTTTGTCAGTTACTATCCCTGCTACAATGCGGTCTAATCATCTCAGAGAAACTGTTGTCACTCTAACTATCGGCAATAGTTAGCGAGTTGCGACTAAAGGGAAGCTAACTTCTTGTTTGTGTCGAATGTTCTGTCGATGTTGGCTCTACATGAACATTATACGAGGCGCACGTCTCGTTTCCATGATATATACAATGCAAGCAGAATGGAGGGCTGTTCTCAGTGCGCGGCATATATTAACGAGATTACCGAGTACACAACTTGTTGTCGGTACTAAACATACTATCGCCAAGCTCTCGGAACTTTGTGCTATCTATAGCCTGTAGTCAAGTCTTAACGCCAGTATGTTCTAAATCTCCCTCACCCATCCCCCCATATACCTTATACTTGTACATATGAAGACATTCAAGATCTCTCGTCTACAGTAAATACGCATACGCGATCAAGGTAGGCTTCAGTCCTTAAAGCCAAACCTGAGATCTGGAACATATCAGATGATTGGACTCGCTTGCTAGAACAACCACAGCAGTACTCGGCTTTACATAAGTTTGCTATGAGCGGGATGGCATGGCGTTCAGGCCGAGTTCAATATTGTTGTTTGTTTCAGCCATACTTTCCAAAGTTTGCTGACAAGTTGCTTCTCAGTTGAAGTCGGTGTTACAAACTGATTGTTCCAAGCTCTTTGATTAAAGCAATTTCTTGTCGATATAAGCATCGTGTGTTGCCTCAAATATTCTGTTCAGTTTTGGCGACCCCCTCTCAAGGGCTCCTTTCAGAATGCAATCTGGGTCCAGAAGTTCATCGTCGGCGAGGTCAGAGCTGAGTATGAGCTTAAACTCTTCCCCTTCAGGAGCTCCGTCTGGTAACGTACCACGAATAATAATGCAATCTCCCTCACGGAAAGACACTTTTCCATAGAATGGCTCACTGAGCCGCGATCCCAGCTGTTGGACGATCTTGCATTTTCGTTTGGATTGGAACGGCTTGACACGGTGGAACTTGATTATCCAGGACCTTGTGCTTGAAGAAGGTTGAGATTCAAATGGAAGCAGATGAATTCTAATAGGAACTCCCGTGGGAAGTCCAAGGCAGGTCCCTGATGATTTTCCACCATGCAAGTTCATTTTAAACATTTTGAGGCTTTCGATGGAGTAGCGATTTTTGTTTGGAGGGCGTGGTTTTTTTACGGGCGTTGGAAGATCATCCATTATACACCGGTCTCCAAATACCCTTAAATTTTCAATTTTCAATTGGTAATCCTTGCCTATCTGGTAAAGCACAGACTTTAAATATCCTCTTCTTTGTTATTTCTTGTTTCAACTTGTAGTTTTCTGAAAGAAAATAAAGTAACGTTGAATTGTTAACCATACAGTCCGTAAGGTGTACAGCAATCAACCAGTCACTGAAGACACTCTCCGCAAAACTGGAATGTTTCAGGTCATGGCTTAGCTTTTGGTTTTTATATTTGTGTTTCAGCGCTAGCAGAAAGGAAGTAACATCGGCTTCATCATAAAAGGAAGCGTCACATGTCACATCATAAACAAAAACCTTGAACCTCAGCGAGTACTTACGTACGTAAACTGCTAATTGTGTCTATTTATAGGTCATAATACAATACGGAATTTCTCCCGATACTCGAACCGGAAAGTGAAAGAATCATTGGCATATCAGGTCCATGTGAGGACTTTTCAAATGTATGAATACATTCTATTAAACTCCTGATAAATCTGACGTATATGCGTGGAATTATGTTAAGTCCGCAAATCCTTGGATATGAATGAGGCGTGTTACTACAAACATCTTTTATATGACCGTTTGAGAGAGATATTCAAACTGGAAAGTGAATGAACAATTGGCATATCAGGTCCATGTGAATACCTTTCAAATGTATGAATACATTCTATTAAACTCCTGATATCTAATGTATATTCATGGGATTATGTTAAGTCCGCAAATCCTTGGATATGCATGAGGCGTGTTATCACGGTCATGCTGAGACTTAGAGAGATACGCAAACTCGAGAAAGTGAAAGAACTATTTGTATATCAGGTCCATGTATGTTGTATGAATACATTCTATTAAACTCCTGATATATCTGACGCATATGCGTGGGATCCTGATTCTGCTCGGCTCTGTGTATTCTTTCCGATCAGAAATAATTCATGACTTCTCAACACATGGTGAAAGTGTAACAATGATAATGTGTTGTTACAAAGAGAAAGTAAAACTGATACATCAACTATAACGACAGGACTAAAGGTGTTTTGCATCGAATGCTAGATTTTTGTTGTATATGTCTATATCTGTGTCCGGCTAGCTATCAGCCCGCCGAGTGTTTGTTTGTGAGTCTATCAGTGTCTGTCTGTGTTTCTATACATCGTATAGGAGTGTTACACCAGTGATTCTCTCTATCATTGTGTCTGGTATATTATATAAAGATCTTCTGACTGACTTCTGTACTACTATTTTGTATTTACAATATACCGCGATGCAATTCGTAAGTTGATACAAAACTGAAGAAACAAAAACAAGAGAATGCAAAGTTTGAACTATATACTAGAAAACAGGGCTACAATTAATGCCTTTACAAATATTGCTAACTCGGTGATGTTGTGACGAATGACGCACCTAATAGCTCACACTCTCTTTGCTAGAAACAGCCATTGCTTTCGAATTCTCTCGCTTTTTATGGCCGATATATTAGCCAAAACGTATAAAAAACGTTGTAGTTTCAGGCAAAATAAATGCATACGAGGTTTAATTGAGTCAAGACAGTAGAATGGTGTTTCACGCACCATTTCCTTTTTTCATCGTCTCAAACATTTCAGTGTATTAGATAGTTGAGCTGTGAAGCACTTTATCCTTGACTTACATAGAGACAAGTTGGTTTTCACATCAAATGGGTGTCGTCTTTTTAAAATTCTTCGGTCATAGGCGAGAGTTTAAACTACTTGACTCTCTACTGACTATTGGACAACAACCAGTCCGTCGGATTGTGAAGGAGAATGGAGCCTGAGAGGGTCCTTTGTCAATTGGGTTGCAAAACCTGTTAAGGCTCTCCGTCCATCTCAGAGTGGGTTAAAGGATTAAACTTAAACTTAAACTTAAGGGTGCCAGCAACTGGGGGCAGGAGCCAATCCAGAGGAGTCCAAAGGAACATTTTGAAAATTTAAGTTGCTGGAGACAGCATTTCCTGCATTCTCAAAATGGTTGTGTTGGAATCAGAGAGTCTGAAATTACTGTCAGTGAAATTTACGTTTAAAGGGATCCTCTAGTGAAAAATTATTTTTTCACAGGTGAAAGGGATATACTTTGAGAGTCTGAAAACTGACTTTTTTTTTCATTTAAAACAGTAAGGGCTTGTGCAGCAAGTCGTCAAAATCACACTTTTTCAATTTGAAGGCTGCCATTTTGTGTGCGGTTGCTAAGCTGTGACGACAGTAGAACCACTCTCCTGCCATTTTGTTTTGAAATCCTTGAAAATGGCGATTTAAAGCATCAACCCACTTCTTTTGAATTCTTCTGTCAACTCACTATACAGTCACCAGGTTGTAATTATATTCGTGATTTATATAATTCATATAAATTATATATTATATGATCATGATCTAAAGCAGACCTTTGTGACGTGTATGTGTGTGTGGGGGGTGGGGGAGGGGTGTGTGCATATGCACCCAATCCACCCCCTGCATATGGCCTGCATAGACTCTTTACAATAAATTATGTAATATAATTATAGTCCCTGCAGCTATCTCGCCAACAACAACAACAGCAACATTTTATTTTCCACCTCAAGTTACATAAAAACATTTCAGTTCAGTACATTTAAGAACTATTTCTTTCCAACTCGATAGTCCCAAAATGAAATAATGTCAACATTTTATGTAAAATGTACTTCTGAAAAAACGGCAAACACAGAACAAAATTCATTGGCTTTTATTTTACATACTTTAATTAATACACTTCAAGTATCATAATTTATGATGAAAAATCCCTTCCAATCACAATCCATCCCCACCAAAAATAAGTCCAAGAAAAGCACACTTTGGATGAAAATAATTTCTGTTTATTTTGTTGTTGTTAAAAGCTAGAGTTTGTTTTAAAGAAATGAAACGTTTTTGGAGCCCCGTTCCTTCTTCAGTGTTTCTGTTTGAAAATATGCCTCAGGATTATTACTAGAAGTTTATGGTAAAAGGCAAAATCTAAAAGTAGTTTTTAACATAATTGGTCATCGTCAGATCATTTGGATTGTTGTATTTTCAACCTTTTTTCTCATAAAGTTGTTTCTTTTAACCCTTTCAGCCCCAAACACGTCAAATGACATGTTACTAAATTCTCCTTACTAGTCTCTATATATTTCTTATAAACATGTTGGGAGAGATTGTCAGTTCATCTTTAATAATTTGCTTTTTATTAGTTTATTTAGTCTCATCACCAAACTGCAGTCTATTGCATTGATATTGTTAGGAGAAGATAGATGTTGATAATTGTCTTTGGGCTGAGAGGGTTGAGAGTAAATCATTGTGTGTATGTCACTTTCATCATCACTTGGAGTCACTCACTCCAGTCACTTCCAGCTACTAACCTGGTGATGAGTCGCTCATCCTCGTCTCCAAATTCCCCGCCCATTAATGATGGCTCCCCCACAACCATTACATCTTGAGTGGCGAGTGAGATCCCTGATGAGGGAGACTTTTTATTCGATGACTTGCTGTTGGTTGCCGGTGTTGTCGCTGCAGGTGTTGCCGATGATTTTCTTTTCCGTTTTGTCCGTGGTGCCCTAGGAGCTTCTATACATGGAAATGATAAGAAGGGTTAGTGACACTCGTCGACGTTATCTCATTACAACTGCTATGCAGAAATCTGAATTTGCAATTGCCAGTGTCAAGTCCACTGATCGTTAATAGCAGTTGTGTATCTCAATGCCTGTCTGTGCACTTCCCTGGTCTGAACGTTAACCCCATCACAGATTATGTGACAATATTCGATCCATTGGAGTGGATAAACATATCAAAAAAGTTGTGCTTCGTGTTTCATCAGTTGTTCCAAACACCTCGAAACAATAAAAGCACTCAGCCGATGCAGCCTCGTGCTTTTATCTGTTCTCAGTGTTTGGAATGGCTTATGAAACACTCGCACTTGTTTTTGATATATTACATCAAAAGTTCTTAAAACACAGACTGTCCAGTTAATTCTTTAGTGCTGCAGCTGCCAAACAATTCAAGGATTTCCAAGGACCATGAATGATTTTCAAGGACTTTCCAGGTTTGGAATATATTTTTCAAATTCAAGTAATTATCAGGATTTTCAAGGAATGTGACCACCTTGAATAAATAATATAGAGGTATGGATGTCAGGTGCATAGCCACCTGTGTGCGAGTGCAAGTGGACCTTTTATGGGGCCCTAATGCCAATGATACTCATACCCTTCTTCTTGCACCCTCCTGCCTACGGGTTTAGATGTGTTCTAGAACTATCCGAAGGAGACTGTTCACTTACTTGTTTTACTCTCACTAACTTTCCGGCCATATGGTCCTCCAGGGTCAGCATCATCAAAACCTGAGATTGTTAGAAGAAGATTATATTTCCACATTCTCATTGTCTACAAGATGCAAAACTTGTGCTTTTCACGTTCTATTCCTTAGGGCAGAGATTCAATATCAAACCTAAAAAATCATCAAATAGCTTCGAATTTCTGTTTAATTATATAAAATACTCAGTAAAAGATCTTGGTCTTTGAAAATATCGAAAGTGCACTTTGAGAAGTTATTACAATACAGTAGAAAGTAGCAATACAATCATCTTACCGGGACCTGGAGTGTTGGGCTGCCACATTATCTCTGGGTTGAAATCTGGGGAGACAAAGAACACAAACATATTAACACTTGGCCTACTAAATTTTCAAAATATAAAATTTTTATGAAAATCGCAAACTCATTACTTCTAAGAATCAAGTATAACCAAACACCTCTGCTCATCAAGAAAAACCAAATGAGTGGTCATTTGATGGGTTTTCGTCAATTGTTTGAAAAATTAGGACATTTTTGGTTTAAGTAAAATCATCTTCAGCAGGACAACCATGGAGTAGGTAGACACAGAAAACTATGGAAGGGTGTCAAAATAGAAAACCTGAGCCCCCCTCCCCCCTTCCAAAAAAAAGCCAAGACAAATTAATAATTACCGGTAACATTCACCTGTGTTATCTGGGCAGTAGAGCTGCCAGTAGATATACCATGTAGGACATAAATTTATTGGGAACTTTTTTTTGTGATTGGGCAAATTTTTGTGTCTGGCAGGAACACATTTTTGCGATTTGGGATAAACTAAATTTTCTGATAGGAACTTTTTTTATGATTTGATGGAAAATTATGTCACAAGAAACAAGAGATTTGGCCAAATTTTATAGATTTGTGTAACTTTCATAGGGACGAAATGCTAACTCTATGTGTGTAAAATAATCGAGTTTTCCTCTGTGCAGGACAATTAGGGTTGCCGCTTGTTTTGTACTTTCCTTCGAGCTCCTATAGTAATTAATTAAAAGTGAAACATTTGCGTTTTGTTTTATTTTTGCAGAATTTTTTTTGTGGAAATATTTTTGTAAATTTCCCCAAAACCCATGAAAATCGCAACAAAAAAACTCCTGCAAAAATAAAGTCCTACATGGTAGTCAGTGATTATGGTTAGGGGCAGACCCTATGGCATGTTGCAGAAATCATTGTAAGTTGTAAATGCATAGTCATTGAGAATATATAGTCTGAGTGCATTTTTTATGGTGTGTGAGAAAGAGGAAATTGTCTCCCAAAACTCAAATAAAAAAAGAGACAGAAAATGCCAAGAAAAGTTGTACCTTGATGTGGTGCACACATACGTTGCCATCTCTGGAACAATGTTGACTTCAGACAATCTACAAAAATTAACATTATCAATTTACAGTAGAGCGAGTGAGGCTAGCTAAGTCGGTAAGACCTTGGACTGCTATTAACCCTTTCAGCCCCAGACATTATCTGCATCTATCTTCTCCTTACTGTATCAATACAAAAATAAGTAGTTTGGTAATGAGAATCGAGAAACTAATCAGAAACAGCAAATTTTCTTGGATGAATTGCCAAATTCTCTTAACCTGCTTATAACAAATGTATGGAGACCTGTAAGGAGAATTTAGCAACACGTCACTTGACATGTTTGGGGCTGAAATGGTTAACCAGGTTCAATTCCCCGCTGCGCCTTGTTGGGTGTTGCAATTATTGTGCAGGGCTCGAAATAGGAAACAAACTTGGACTGCAATCTAAATTTTGTTTGGCAGTCCAAATAAACATTCTGCCTGCCAGTTCACTTTTCGTTTGGCAGTCCAATTATTTCTTGCCCAGTTGACCATTTGGACTGCATTTTGGCAGTTGGCAGGCCACTATTTCGAACCCTGTTGTGTTGTTCTTCTTTCACCACACTGTCCTTGGACAGGGATGTTAAGCTGTTGGTCCCGTCGGCCCCAGGTTTGTCAGTTCTCTGAACTGTTTAACATGGGTTGCTCACATAACCAAAGGTCCATGTCTTTTTTTAATTAGGAACTTTGTCTTTTGAGACAACATCACAATTTATCTACTACATAAGAAATGAGTGCTGCATTATTTCAATATTTTGTTCAAATAATATAGTAGTAGTCCCAAGCTCAACCACATGTAGGATCGATTAAAATTACAGCTACCACAAGATTTCAATTATAATTTTCTACATTATATAACTTAATACATAATTATATTTTAATTCAATAATAATTACCGTATTACTAATTTATATATTTGGAGACAAAAAGCTGGAAATTAACATTTTGTTCACTGTTGACTTTACTATAATTTGTGGTTTTTAAAAACAACATAAAATTATATGTAAAAATGC